>KK113453.1:78181-116697 GCA_000611955.2 Stegodyphus mimosarum
AAAAAAAAAAGAGAGAGAGAGAGAGAGAAAAGAAAAACCCACCGTCTGGTGTTTATTTTTCACTTATACATGTAACATTACTTTCCCTGCGCATTCACATTGTTTGCGTCGGACGGCAATCAGTATCCTATCTTCGATACTCTCTGAAATGTTTCCTAAAACTATTTTATGTCCAAAAATTACTTTGCATCTCTGTTCCAATAATGCATCTGCCGATACATTATTTAGAAGAATTTGAATCATTGGAAGGGATACATATATTATCAACTCTGTATTTAATTGAATCTGAGAGGGACTTTTTTCCTCCTGGGTGACTATACTCTCTGTATTTCAGTACCCTGAGTAGTTTAAATTCTTAGTACCTTCCCCCAGTTTCCTCTTTCGCGCTTTACTTCGGCGATCGCTATTTAGCGGGTGAAAATTCCTTCAAGACGTCAACTGTGGTCGAACCTTGGGCTTCTATCTGCTACAGCTATACGAAAATAAACGCTCGATCTCTGTCCGTATCTTTCTGTGCTTGCCCTCATTGGCACTCGCTTACTTTCAAACTTCACCGCTATCTCAAATAACTGCTTAGCTTACTCGGGTTTCAAAATTCAAAAAAGCCTGAATTTGAGCCAACAACCTAGGATTTACTATTTGTATAACTTCTGCATCAGGTTTTCCCCATACAATAAGTTTGCTATCATCTTTTTCTCAATTTAAACTCTTCCAGATTAGTTTGATGTCTATCAAACAATTCCGCTTCTAATTTCGCCCTGTCTTTCACTACGACAAAGTTGTGAGAAGATTTAAAACAATCTTATTATTTAAATAGAATTTAGAAGACATAAGCACTCTTTTGTTCTACAATATAACCACAACTCGTGGTGATGTAACTAAATAGAACAACTAAATTTTAATCAAATGTTGAACAACAACCAAGAAGTAGTTCGCTTATCCATAGGGCTCCCTCGTTTTCTCAAGGCTACATTGACGATTGAAAAATTACACAGAACGTCTGCTA
This sequence comes from Stegodyphus mimosarum, assembly GCA_000611955.2. NCBI lineage: Eukaryota > Metazoa > Arthropoda > Arachnida > Araneae > Eresidae > Stegodyphus > Stegodyphus mimosarum. Next base: position 79,188 of record KK113453.1, read on the forward strand.
CCAGCTCGCTCCCCGTGCCTTTGCTGGGTGTCAAGACACGTAATAATAAAAATTGAAACATGGGACGTTTTGAATCTGCGTCTCACACAGAAAAACCTCTCGATGCCCACGAAGGCTCAGCTCCCGGCATCCAGCTTAGTTTAAAGTTAGTTTTCAGCTTAGTTTGTTTAGTTTTAGCTGAGCTTTCCAGCTTAGTTTAACCAATTCAAGGTGTGACAAAATGTGACAAAAATGGCAACTCTGAGCAGTGGATCATTCGGCTCATGAGTCGATGAAGAATGCAGCCAGCTGCGACACTTGGTGTGAATTGCAGAACACATTGGGCACTGACTTTTCGAACGCGCATTGTGATTTCGGGTGATACCCGGGAGCTCGTCTGTCTGATGGTCGGATGAGACTTGCCGAAGAAGCTTGCTCCTGCCAGGACTTGGAAGACTTCCATTTATCCTTGGCTCCTACTTGATCGTATCGGACGTAAAACTACGTTAACCTAAAATCTCGTATCCCCTTGGCCGAGAAATGTGCCACTTAAGAGGTCGCTCGAAGGCGGAAGAGATGATGCTAAAAAAGAGGGCTGTGCGCTAATAGCCGCAACCTCAGAATAATATAAAATAAAAGCTAGCTCGCTATTCAATAGGAGCGTCAGAATTAAAATATTAACGAGGAGTAAACGCAACACTGAAATAAGTAACTGGTTAATTAACATAAAATTCCCTACAGATGTCAAGATAATAATTCACCATAATAATTCCGGAATAAAAAGATTAATTTTCGGATACATTGCATCAGATGTATGCTTACCTCTAATTAGCTTCCATCCTCTGATATCCAGTAGTCTGAATCACTCTATACCAATGTTGAAACTTTGAAAGTTGGTAACTTTCTAATATCTCTTATTTCGTGCAAAATTTTTTCAACGATAATTCACCCGATAAACAGATTGTATGCAAATACTCAAGAAAGAGGAGAACTTGCGTTGCAACTTACAAAAGCTCAAATAGTTCATAATAGTTTATGGGTATCATAAAACTTTAGCGGCAACTAGAAGTCTCAGTCTACCTTTAGTAAAATTCCTTTACAAAAATACTGAATATAAAAATTTTGATTCTTTAAGTCAGAGGTTATCAATGGGATCGCTATTGACACTCTGGGGGGGTTCGATGAACTTTTAAAGGAAGTCAATGACGGTCAAGCGGTAGGTAGCTGATATGCACGTATATGGTAGATCCCCATAATCAGGATCCCATTGATTATAAAAATTTATTAATAAAATTCATAATTAATTCTTTATCTATATAAAGCTATATCAAACAAAATCAATTCTCATTCAGAACGTATGGGTACGCTAAGTTTTAAGATTTAAAAGTCACCCGAAAGAAATATCCCAAAATAAGTTGTTATCCAACAATATTACTGACTTCCCAATTCTTATCTACCAGAAGCAGGCTTTAGTCAAGTCAATCGATGATTTACTTCGGAAAACAAGAAACAGGTTGAATATTTTTCAACGAAGTGATTTAAAAATTAATTTGTCCAATTTTATGCCATATGTTAAAAAAATTTCATCCATATAATGAGCGTAGCCATCACATTAATTAAAAATCAAACTTTTATGCAGTTAGAGGCTTTGATTTTGTTTCTGAAAACATGCTTATATTTGTAAAATTAAAATCATAGCTATAAAAAAGTAAATAAAACATAAACCTAATAAACCATTTTTTTTTCAAAACGTTTTTTTATATTCTTAGTGTAATAGTCATGTTTAAATTATTTTTGTGCGATTATTTGTATTATGACCACGTTGTATGCTTAAAGGAAAATGGAAGGGAAGTCGATGAAGATCATTCTTTTAAAAGGGGTCGATGCACGAAAAGTGTTCGAAATCCCTGCTGTAAGCAAAGACAGTATATTTTGAAAATTAGTCAGAATAAACAAGAAATAAGAAAAAATATTTTAATTTTATCGTTTCACTTGATGTTCTAAGAATAACCAGGACATACGAGAAGCAACAAGAAGGTGAAAAATAAAATTGTAGAAGGAAATGTCAGAATACAATCGGAATATTAGTTTCAGATGCAAAATAACAAAGAAAAAAAAAAAGAGTTCATCTGCTGACGTATGTTTTGGAAAGTGCGCGTCATAAGATATGGTAAAATTGCCCTTTCAGTGAGGAAGTGGTTTTTTTTTATTCTTTCCCCTTTATCTGAATATTTTATTTCTAAAAGGAGGTAAAGTTGTTGCACTCTTTCAATGAAATCGAGTGATTTACATTTCATTTCTATATTTTAAGTGTCTCTGAAAACGGAGTAAGAATTTTTCTGAAAATTACATTAAGTTAGAGCATTTTAAAAAAATGGAAAGCAAAACTTTATGAATAGCAATGACGATTAATGAAATAAATCATAAAAGAAGAAATAATATATAAGCAGTTAAATAGTTAGAATTAGGTATTAACGCAATGGAGACTATTATAATTGCTTATCTGTACACTTTACTGCTACTTTGCCATTGTGAGCACACTTATGAATTAATAAAAAAATTGAGAGTAAAAAAGTATATTAACTGAAAATCCATGAATTTTAAAAATAAAGTTCTGTTGCTCTGTTTTGAATAGTTACCGAAGATTGCATGATAATATATTTTTGCAGAAGACAGAAAGTTAAAAATTTAAGAAACTCTTTCATTCTATGCATATTTTTATATTGTTTTCTTTAAAAATATCCTTACCAGAATTTTAATCAAACATTTTAGTTCGTTACACTACGATTACGTTACTCTACCGTGAATTTCTCATTTACGCACCTTGCAAGTTCTGCTACTACACACAATGTTGAACTTCTCACTCTAGTGAGTATCAACTCGTAGAAGCAGAGTGGGGATAAAAGTGCTTTCAAGGTCGCTGGCGTCGTTCAGTTTAATGCTGACATAAGAAGCATCTTTGCCGAAATATTTGATCATTACATTAAATTACATTACGTTACATTACCATGCTTTTATCACCGATGATATTGCCGTTGCTTAAAACATACGATATTTAATTTATGTCTTCGCGGCCAAATAGGTAGTTCTTAGAGTTTCGTTAAAGCATTGTACCTAATTAGAAAGAAGACTAATACACCAATATAGAATTTTATTTTCAGATTTCTTTTTATATTGAAGAAGAAGGACCTATATATGCTGGCTTTGAAACCTAGAATTTTATTCAAAATCTTAGCCAATCTAAGGTTACTTTTTTTATCTAATTTTAAAGCCTGAAGAACGTTGATTTATTTTTCAAACTTATTTATTCTGTAGCTGCTCAACAAACTGAGCGATATAAAAGACGACAAAAATACATTTTTACAATTTACTGCATCGTATCACGCTAGTGGCTTTCAATTTAATTTTATTTTAATAACCTATCTATGCTAAGTTGGTTCCCATAAAATGCTTCTTACAGGGAGTTTAAAGGCCAAATATATAGCAGTTATCCGTATTTGGAAAGCGAGGAAACACTGTACTTAAGTTTTGATACTGAGATATCATGAAGGAAATAGGATATAAAATTTCACATTGTACTCAAAATTTAATTGCAGAAATTAAAGAACACTTTTAAACAACAAAATATAGCATCAACTGCTGATTTTTCGTATGCTCAAAATTAAAGGAAAATTATTTAAAATATCCTTTGCAGGATATGATAAATTTAAGAGATTAAATGCAAAGAATTTTCATAAAACTAATTCTGACATTACATGTTCAAAGGCGGCTTTAGTACTTAAGAGGTCCCAAGCGCAACTGAATTTTGAAGTCCTCTTAAAGATTTCTCTACATTCTTATGTGTACGTTAGCAAGCAATCTAGGTTAGCATTAAAATAATAATAATAATAATACAAATATATATGTACGATTTATTTGAATATAGGGTTTATTAATAAAAAATACAACAACATAGTTATAAGTCTGTTTACTTAACATTAAAAACATATTGGAATATAATATTAACAGTAATGAACTTTGTTTCTAAAGCAGCGTTTCGTGTAATAGCAATAAATATAAATTAGCAATAGTGTATTTGGCTTCAGCTTAGAATATAAAATAACATAAATTAAATACAAACTTTTCTCGCTTCGGACAATATATAAATTAAGGGCTTATGATCTAATAACCGAACAACATCCTTTTTAATAAACATCATTGACAATCAACTTAAATGCAGTCGAGATAAAGAATTTAAGTAATTTTTAATTCTCTTGAGAATTTAAAATGATCGTTTCCCACTTGGGTTGCAAATATGAATAAAAAAATTGTTAAAAAATATTTGTTGAAAAATATTTTTAAAACTGCTCCTATATTCGAAAATGTAAATTGCAAATCGAATTCCGCTTCCAACTGTGCCGTGACGATAATCGCAGACGTGTCTGGAGACCCCCAGACAGAGCAGCGTGCCGATTCTGCTTTCACTATTGCACGCCACACAGGCTCTCAGCCAGAAGTTATGGTCTGGGATACTATTTTACTTAATAGCCGGACCCATCTGGTCGTCGTTAGAGGCACACTTATAGCACAGCGGTGCGTCGACTGCATTCCGAGTCCTGTTTTGCCACCGTTCCTTTGGCAGTACCCCGGTCTTATTTTTCAGCAAGATAATGCCAGACCACATACGGCACGTGTTATTGTGGGCTATGTTACAGCATGTCAAACACTTCATAAGGCGACCGCATCTACCAGGGAATGTTGATGACCTAGCCCGATAATTGGAGCAAATTTGGCAAGAAATACTGCAGGAGACCATCTGTAAGCTTTATAATTCAATGCCACGCCGTGTGGCAGCTTGCATCCAGGCTAGAGGTGGGTCAAGACCTTATTGAGCTCATTACTTTGTAACTATGCAACTCTGAATTAATCATTCAATTGTTTTGAAATTTTAATCTTTTTTTATTATGTACAGAATCTTCTTATCCACCAATTTTTGTCTCTATTGGACAACTCCTTCTTGGTGCGTCTATTTTTTTTGTTATAGAGTGTATTTTGAAAATAAGATATCTTTAGAATTCCTAAATAAGAGTCAGGGTTGCCGGCATATAACAAAAATCCGGGAATAATATTTAAAAAGATGTACCCAAACGAAGTAGCATTACAGAGAAATATATATATATCACTTCAAAGAATAAAGTTTCCATCCCTCATTGCAGATGTTATATGTAGTTCCACATTCGTCGCTAGTTGGTGTCATAATGAACATGGTTGTTTTTGGAGCTGAGAAGGATTTCTGAGTGCTAGAATTCGACAAAAGAAAGCGTGAAGCAGATGTGCAACAAAAATTTAGGGTGAAGTGTGGGAAAGCTGCACTGACCAGGAAGGCAGAAATGTGTTCAAACTGGATGTTTGTTTGTCAAAAAGAAAAGCGGGTTTCCAGAATGTGAGTGCAAATGACATTGAACGAAAGAGAGAAGATTTCAGAAGACATTCCAGAAAACCACGCCCAGCAGAGCTTCACTTGAGTTGAAAATATCAACAATGACTGTTCGCTTGTTTTGAGTAAAAAAAATCAAACATCAAACAGTGGGGATTAAATTTAGTGCTAAAATTATATTCTAAGGACGAAGCATTCTAATTTTGCAGGTCAAAGATAACGCTTTTGTAGATTTGATATTTTTTTCTCGGACGGGGCAACATTTCATGTAAATAGGAAAGAGACACGATTTCAGAATATGGGAACAGAAAATCCGCATAACATTATTAACCGGAGCGACTATCAAAGTTCAATGTTTTTTTGTGCCATGTCTGACAAGAAACTTTAAAAGCCTTCCTTCTTTGAAGAGCAAAATGTAACTGGGAAGTCCTTCCTTCAGATATTGTACAAATAGTCTATGCCATTGTTGCGCACTGACTCAGAGAACTTTGTCCTTCAGTTAGATCCCCCCAGACGCGCTTTCACCATGATGTCACGGTATACCCGAACGCAAAGCTACCCAACCATTGGAGTGGTCGTGGGAGTAACTACCAATGTGTGTCTAAAATGGCTTCTAGTTCTGCAGATATTATACTTTATGATTTTTCTCTGGGTCATGTAAAGGACCTTGTATATGTCTTTTCTTTTCCATCTGATATTATGAAATTCAAAGAAGGAAAGAATAAGTAACAGTCACAATCTCGGATGATACCTTAGACTGTGTGTGGCAAGGCTTCGATTATCGCGTCGATATTTTTGGGGTTGCACAGGGTTCCCACGAACAGTACTTGTAAAGTAAGTGCTGTTGAAAAAATTTCAATAATCAAAGAATGTGTAACGTGTATACGAGTCAGTTTTCCTTAGAAAGTCCTCCACTAAGGTATCCTTTCCCTCAGGCATATAGCCCTAGTGTGCTTTACAATAAAAGCACACTAGTTTACCATAATAAACGTGTTCAAACAAATAATCAGAGATTTAATCAACAGCTCCACAGAACATCCTGATATTAAAATAATAATTGAATGGCAAAAACGCACACTGGAACACTTGAAAATGAAGAACCAAATAATACGTAAAAGATGCAGCTAGTAATCAAAATGGCAATAACAACTGATATTCTTCTCACTAAATCTGAGATTAAAAAATCAGCAAGGCAAATGACGCTAAAAAATTGGATAGCTGGCGAAAAGATGTCCAGCAGTGTGAAAGAATCTACAAATTCAAACCAATCGTCCAAATATCAAGATAGATGAAATAAACACCAATCCATATATGAATTGGCATATTACAGGACACAACTCCTTTGCCAAATACTTCTATGAAAAGAATATTCCTCTAACAGACATGCGCGTTGTGGGAAAGGGCCAATCCGGAACACTATTTATTCAATTGCCCCATAGCAAAAACTTTACATTTAAATAGATCCAACGAAAATGTAGGTAGCTTCTTACGCAATGCAAAAAAAAAAACAGACATGTAAAAAAAACAGTTACAAGTAATAATAGGAAGTGTAGCAGCAAAAGTCGAAGAAATAGATGCACCCAGATCGTATAAGCATCCCCAACCCTATAACAGCAACTTACAGACATAAAGAAAGGGTGGCAAATAGCTATGTACATAGTTTATACGACCATAAACTTTCAAATGAGAAGAATTATGAAATGTTTATCTTGTTAGGGCATACCAAAATCATGATTGAAACCATAGTTAACTGCAATGTTTGACAAATGTAGTCAGCTGCCATGTGAACCAAAAAACTAATGTATTTATGTAAACTTTGTATTTCAGTAAAGTAACATGGGCAGACGAAAGGTAATCCAATGTGCCGATGGCGGTGGCAGGGCCTGCAGTGCGCAGTTTTTAACAAAAAACTATTTCTAGTACACTTTATCATACTTTAGTACCGAATAATCGTTTGAACGCCAGTTAAGTGTAATAAATTTTCCAGTCTAATTCAGAAACCATGACTATTATTATCAAAGAAAGATGTTATGTCAATAATAGCATTAACAGATGTAATTTACAAGAAATATAACTGGTATGCTCTCTAATTATTTAATTTATAGTACTATTATAACACTATTTGCTCTAGTACTGTATTAATGAAAGATGTTTCTAATGCTAATATGTGCGTTTACCTTTTATTTTCTCCGCCAGCTCTTGCGTTTTTTACTATTATTCAAGTAATTATCCTGCTTGTTAGATATTCTTTACTTGTTCTTGTGATATGTAGTTCTTTGTCTCTAGTTGTCTTTCCTTGTTGACTTCTATTGTCTTCGAAAAGTAAACCTCAGCTTTTTGAAAGGAGGAATCCTTGAAAGGAGGAAAAGTCTGAAGACCCCAGGAAAGCTTCTTTCGCTTTATGAGGTCGTTAAATTTCACGGGCAGGAAGAACGGTAACTTTGATTTGAGCATTGGGTTATACCGGTGGGCTGTAAGCTGAATGTAGTATGCGGTGAACAATGGGAACATTCGAGGCCCTATCAGGCTTTGGTGCATCTGGATATTTAGTAAAACGAACAACACCTGGATCATCTATTGTCAAATATCTAGTAGTTCCCCTTATTTGATATATACCTGCACCTTTTGAAAAAACTTACTACTTTAACATGATGTACTTTGCTATTTTGTAATGCTACTCGTTCGGTTATGATAAATTTTTTAAAGTATCTTTAATTTATCTCTCCAATTTAAGCAATCTTTAATTGTTTAACAAACTGAGGGTATTAAAACCAATAAATACATTTTTCAATAATTCAAATGTTTATTTCAGTTTCCGCTAATATACCTATCTTATATACCACATTTGCTCGAATATGTCTTTTTCCCCATATTTTTATTCTAAAAGTTGGTAGGGTCTTATAAACGGGTGATGCAACTTATATCTCAAAATTGCTTTCGCTTAGAATTCTAATTCAATATTCAAACAAATAAAATAATCAGAGCTTCTTTCCTGTCAGACGAGATCAATTCAATCCAAGATATTTTATCCAATTTTATTGACGACACAGACATACATGACAACAAGAAAACACTTATAAATCCAGTTATATAGAGAGTTCGCACTTAACATTTCATGGTTCACCATTCCTCGCATTCTCAATCGCAATTAATTCAACTCGAAAAGAAGTCAGACTCACAGCGCCCTCCGGCTCCTGTAATTATACAACGGGTGTTTTGATTAATAAAATTGCGAAATGAGTCTGATTATCATATTACATAGGTTAATTAAACTGTTTAATACTAAATAAACCTCACAGATAATTAAAGCAAGATCCACTCTCTCAGAACTAGAGCAGGACAAAATAAATATTCGCCTATATTTTTAGTTTTCGAATTTTATCTTAAAATGTGAGTAGAGTCGAAGGGCTCTTATGTTTGAGTAAACAGGGTAATTTAATATAAACGGTGGAGCGAAACTAGCGTTACAATTTAAATAACATTCAATATTATATGTGTCTTTCCATTCATAACATTGAATACGATTAATGAAAACATGTTTAACTTAGCTTTAAAACTAATACCTTGAAAATAGCAGTCATTGTTAACCTCGAACTGACATGCTTCATCGAGGAATTCTTCATAATTCTTGTTAGAATTCGGTTTCTAAGGCTAAAACTAGTTATAGAACACTAGCTTTAAGCTCGTGTGTGAATGATGGTTTTTGCACATACCTTTCTTTTTAAGTAGTTCCGAGAAGAAAACATGCAACTGCTAAACCAAACCTGAAGACCTTGATGACCATATAAAATTTTAAAATTGAGAAGTTACGCAAATCGCAGAAAACATTTCCCCCGAGAAAGGCATTGTATGTCACTGCAAATATTGAACCAATCGGTAAATTTTTGGAGCACTACGCGTGTTCTGAAGAAGAAAATTGTTTCAAAATAATAGTGTATGGATTTTCGAAGTAAAATTAATAATTTCCATTCTTTTCTTGGTCGTGAACTTTTACACCTTAAAGCCATCAAGCATTGGCTCTAAATATCCTCAAAAAGAAAAAAATACAGTACATGAAAAGAGGTATTTAATATTTAAGTAATATCTCTAACTGTATGACAGTCTATAAATTTAACTTCGAATAATTGATGATATATTTGCAGCATTATTATAATTAATGGAAAACTTTTATACTATGTGTTACTACTTATAAGAACAGAATGCCATATACTACTACTTATAAGAACAGAATCATTTGGAGTCTTAAAAATTATATTTAATTGTCCTTCATTAACATATTTTTAAAGTAAAGTGTATACGGAATTATGTTAGATGGGGTCATAAAAGAGACCTTTAAAGTGTAACAATAATTTATTACACTGGTGAAGTAACACACGGACATAACATAAAATTTTAAGAATTATACAGAGCAGTGGTCTGATGCAACCTAACAGGTTCATCACCTGGCCTTTACTGACCTCTCTCTCTGGCTACCCAGTAGAAGGCGCCCTCCTTTCTAGAGTAAGTCCACCATATTTTATATTATCAGGTGAGTTATATTGACAGGTGCGGTTACAAACTGCCCCTCTGTCTCCGCCGACGTCTCGGCAAGAAGACAGAATTCGAAGATTTGGGAGTTCTTGTAATATGATCTCTAGCCCGAGGCTTTCTGGTTTCTTGGGCAAGGGAAACTCTCTTCGAAGCACTGTCCGGAACATCAAGTTCTTGATTAGTTCGAGAATACAAAGTAACTTTTAGTGGTCAACCGCCCTTCCTGAGCTGAACAATGAGACAAGTGCACGTGTCTTTGAAAGGTGTTAGCGTGGACGTGTGACACGCCGCTAAGGGTTCTGATGGTTTATGATGGCTTTAAATGATAAAGGAACTAGCTGATTTCTGCATCATTACCAAACGTGGACAGTGACGCTTCGGTATGAACTTTGCGGTCTTTTTGTTTTTTGCATTACTAATGGGATAACGACCCACACTTTATCATCTGGTGAATGAAACACTTCTCGTCTTCCTTAGACATGCTGCTTTTTACGTTGATACTGCTTCATTTCGATAAGCTCTCGTATGTCCTTTGTAATAGTTGCGAATTGTTTATGATAAGGGATGATTACGGGAACGAAGTTATCATTTTTTACCATAGCTTTGAAATGATGGACAACGTTGTCGACAGTCCTTAGCTCTTTTCCAAACATTGGGAATGCTGGTGTATGGCTTGTAGTGTCACAGACGGCTGTATTCGCAGCGAAACGAATAATTGGGAATTTCGAATGTCATTTGTCATGCGCATCTCTTACAAGGATTGTAATACGAGGTTTTAGGTCTCTGTTTTTTCCATTCCACGGAATTTGATTGAGGAAAGTAAACTAGTATCAACTTTTGATTGACATTTAATGTGCAGCAACTTTGTTGCAAGATGGCACTAATGAATTGGGTTCCTTCATCGCTGATGATTTTTCATGATATACCATGCCTCATGAATACTTCTTCAATGATGGTTATGGCGCAGTCGCGTGCTGTAACTTAAGCAAGAGGAAATAATTCATCAACCCATCGCGTAGCAGAGTCTTCGACAATAACGATCCATTGTTTTCCAATATCATTTTGTGGCAATTGTCCCTATCAAATAAAAATTCCAAACAATTCTGTAGGGACGATCTCAAAACGTTGAGGATAGACAGGGCTTCTTAGCAGTCCAGTTGACTTTTGGTTGGTAGCCTTATAGCGGTTGCATTCAGAACAGCTTTTCACCTAATCGGATATGTACTTTTTTATACTAGTCCAATAGTAGCGTCTGGCAGTTTTTTGGAATGTTCCTTTCTCTCCATAATGTCCAGCCATCGGGTCATCATGCTGCTTTCGCATGACGGATTTACGCTCAGCAGTTGAAATAACTAACTGGGTCTTTTCTGAATCAGAGTCAGGGACGTATCGGTAAAGAACACCTTGATTCATGCCACATTCTTCAGTTTTCTGAGTGGATTCGAAACTTTCTATAATCTCTTTTCAAATTTCCATCTTTAAGTTGGGATTCACATATGTCATTTGGACTTCTTGGGGGCATGTCCATCATAGATATATTTGAAATCCCGCAAGGTTAAACTTCATGTTGGGAGATGTCATTGCTGGCATGCTGTCCCTCTAGCCTAGCATGTCGTTCGGTTAGAGACATGAGGTTCAAAAGCTATTTCAAAGATTAATGATCAGATGCTACAGATTATCTGTTCCTTCGACGTAACCAGGGAATTTCTTCAATGACCAAACGACAGGGAAGGCTCATCATTCGGTCGTCAAATATTTTCTCTCAGCCGAAGAAAGCAATCGACTGCCATATTTGATTGGCACTTTTGACCTTTTCTGTTGAAGTAAAACGGCTCCAAGAGCATAATTGCTTGAATCGGTTCGAAGAATATAAGGCTGAGTTCCATTTGCCTGCTTCAACACAGACTGCGTTATGAGGCAGTCTTTTAGAGTTTGAAAATGAGTTTTGCTAGTTGAAAGCCCATTCCCATTGGACTTTCTTCTTGTAGATCACTAAGGAGTCATAATATTTCCGAGAAGTTTTGTATATATCTTTTAAGCCAAGAACACGTTTGAAGGAAGGATTGGAGTTCCTTGACGTTTTTGGGAGGTGAATTCTCCATATACAGAAAACTTTATCAGGATTAACTTCGATTCCTTTTTATGTGATCCAAAATACCAAATATTTGATACGAGAAGAAGCGAAGTGGCACTTCTCTCTGTTTGCGTGAAGTTTGAGAGCAAAAGCTTTTCGAAAATAGCTCGGAGATCGGAAAGGCGTTTCTCGAATGATTCTGAAAAAACCATTATGCCGTCGAGATAAATGAGAGTTAGGATAGCCTCAAGGCCTTTGCGGGAATGGTCTATCAATCTCTGGAATGTTGCTGGGGCATTCCGAAGACCAAAAAGCATTAAGAAACGTTCCTATGATATGTTCCTAAGGGATACACAAATGCTGTCTTATCTCAATCAGTATCAGCCTTCACTTGGTGATAACCTGCACAAAGATCAAGGGTCGACATGAAAGGAATAGGTTTTGCCTCATGTAACAGGTCATCCATTCTCGGAAGTGGTTGGAATCCGGAACTGTGATTGCGTTCGATTTCTTGTAGCCTATGCAGAGGCGTGCTGTTGCATTAGGTTTCGATATTAAAACAACTAGTGATTCATATGGCGATTCGCGTTCTTCATTTATTCCTTCGGACAAGAGCTTGTATATTTCTTCCTTTAAATTTTTTTCTTGGCAGAATTCATCCTGTATAGTGGCAGAGCTACTGGGGAGGGAGTTGCCAGCTTTAATTCGGTGTTCTATGAAAAGTGTAGGTTGCTCTCCCTGGTTGGAAGATAGCCGAATATTGGCTCAATAATTCATTGAATTGTGGTCTTTGATGAGACGATAAATATTGTCCTTCACTTTCTGTTAACGGTACAACGCCAACTTCCGCCCTACATTCCGTACATTCGGCTCTATTTCTATGTAATGTGCACAAAAGTCTAAGGTGCAATTTTCCAAAACGCATTATATCAGTTCATCTTTATTGTAGGCAGTCTTGTCCTAAAAGGATTTAGATAGTTTCTTTTCTCTAGGTTAAAGTGACTTAGTATACACTCAGAGGGAAGCTCCTTTGTTAGAAACTAGAAACGTTATCATTTGAAATCTTCGCATTTCTTTGTTTGTTATGTACGGGGGGAGGAATTGCTGTGAATTCCAAACGGAATTTCAAACATTTCGTTTTTTTACCAAACCAGGTGAGCGAAGGCCTTGACTTTCTAAGGGTTAACACGCATATGATGTATGCGTCGTCGACAATCTTTCCTTGTCTTTGTTTCTTGCAACGGCACCAGTGGTGACGGTTTTTAGACGCACACAGTTTTAGACGCGAATTTTTTAAAGAAAACGTGTGTCTTATACATCCGGAAATACAGTAATTAGTACGCACATACTGATGTCATCTATAGTAGTAATACAGTAGTTTTAATTTTACAAATAACGCGTGACTCCTATTCCCTTTGTGCAGATTACAACCTAAGCTTCAGTTTTTCGTACATTCATACTCTCAGTTAGTCCCCTGGGAACATGACCTCAGGCAATAAATACTAGTTAGAATTTTCGACAGGTCTTTAAGAGGCTGATGAATACCTTTTCTTAGGTGATAGGCTGAACTGTCAAAGGAGAAAAGAAAAGAAAAATAACCTTATTCTGAAACGTAAACACTGATAAATTGTATTTTGTAAGTATTCTACGAATTTAGTACGGTGGTTTGCAAAATATGGTTCAAGAAAATACTTCCAACGGATTGCGAATATATTTAAAGTATTTTTTATATTTTGAGTATTAAATGTATTTTCCTATAGTAATTCATAAATTGTTAATAACCATATGCAGTTACTTGTTATTATTAAGCTATTATCTTACTTTTGTCTTTGGCTCTATTTCTCTTTCTCTTCCCTCCTGAACAACGGTATACATGGAGTAATAATAATTTTTTAAGGCGACACAAATGTTGCAAGAACAAATGGATGCACGATGATTTTTTCTTGACTAGCTGGCAGTTCTTGGATTTCAAAAGACTACTTTTATTCAAGTATACCTCTTGACTAAAACGAAATAAAACAATTCATAAACATAAAACTACTTGACTCTAAGCTTCGATTTTTCGTATTATTTTTTAGCCATATTTGTTGCCATTTTATTCAAATAGAATTTATTAAATTGGATCCAATCTTAGATTGGAAGAAAAAGTGTCAAAATTTCCGTATGTTTCGTTATAGAATGACACATGATAAACAAATTTCTGCAGAAAGATATATGTGCTTATTATCGTTGATAATTTAAATGGGTTATTTTTATCTCTTATACATTTGCGTTGTTTTTAAAATAAGTATAGTCCATAATTTTTTTAAAAGTGGTTCATACTGTTTCATTACCTGTTTTTTAAGATAATTAAACTGAGGTATTCTTTCTATTTGGGTTAAAATAACACTCCGGAAAACGATTATTAGAGAAGTTAAAGCAACAAGAATCAGCACAGTATTCATAAGTTTGCAGGACTAGTTTCGAAGGTTTATATATAAAAATCCCCTTCTTCAGCTGTTGTTTAAACCCCTCCAATAATAATATATTTTTTATGTTTAGAAAATTTTTCCGCGGTAGCTATGTTCCATTTGAATTATTTTCTATGAAATAGGAAGCGAAATACTTATGTTTCAGTTTTGAATATGTACCACACGTTTCGACTCATGAACAACTGCGTGAAATTATTAGATATGTGTACTTACAAAAATCCATAAAAAAGGAAGTAAACTTTACTGATTTTATAGAAATGAAAGTGAAAACTGATAATAGTTGAGAAAGCGAAATTGTTTGCAAGTTACACAAAGATGTCCTTGACATTAAATTTCGAACGCAAGGATATTATTACTGTTCCACTATAGCTAGATTGTGCAATGATGTGGAAGCCATTATTAGCCAAAGAAACGGTCAATCTAAATATATTCATTGTTTGACTAAATTTAATGTGCCAAAATGCCGTTTCTGCTTATTCAGACATGTAAATATTTCTTGAAACCATACTGAGGCTATAAAATTTTTTAAAGAAATTTAAATGCAGGAGCTTATAAATTAAAATTCTTAATGACATAAATGCTGAAAAAATTCAACCGAAAATAAGTCGTTTTAAAAACAAGTTTCTTTAAATTATTCCATGTACTAAACTGTAAACCACTATATGAGTCATTTTTCTGAATATTCAATGCAATGATTAAATATTATGATAAGGACAACAGTATTGTAATTTGAAATACACACTTTTGTAAAAAAAATTGAAGCATCATGAAGGAAGTCGTTGTTTTTGATGAAACTGAATATGTCTATAGCTCATACACAGATAATAAAATGATTAAAATATCAAGGTCATAATACCTGTTCACGGCTCACAATCACCCATTAAGTGCTAAAATTAGTAGTTAGTCGAACAGCCCTTAGCGGCAATGTGTGCTTGAATTCGTCGAGGCAAGGAGTGGTAGAGGTTCTTAATGTCATCTTCCGACACATTATGCCAGACATTTTTCAGTTGTCGCTGCAGATCTATGATATTTTATGGTGCCCGAATCTGGCGGCCTACCATGTCTCAGACATGCTCGATTGGTGAAAGGTCTGTTGAGCCTGCTAGCCAAGGAAGAGTATCAACCTCACGGAGACAGTCCAGAGATATGCGACCGGTATGTTGATGGTATCAACATATCGTTGAGCTGTTAAAGATGTACGGAGGATGACTGAAGATAACCTGCTGTCATAAGAAATAGCGGTCCACACCATCACTCCAGGGGTTATAGCTGTATGCCTTTGTAAAACAAAGGCTGATTGGGACCGCTGGCCCCGTCCTCTCCAGACGCGAACACGGTGGTCATCTGCTTCAAGAGTGAAGCGAGATGCACTGCTGAACAATATACAATGCCATTCTGATGACAGCTATGATGATCGGCTGCGACATCACTGCAGAAGTCTCCGCCGACGTTGTGGGGTCAAAGGCAAACGTCTTAAAGGTCTCTGTCAGCGTAACCCCGCCTCACACAACCGCCGTGAGATGGTGAACGGTACCACGGGAGGTATAGAAGTGGCTCTAATGCGTTGAATAGTCGACAACGATACCGTTGGGGCGGTTCGGACCTGGCGAACAGTCATCCTATCTTGTCTCGCATTTGTGCTCCTTGGCCATCCAGAGCCTTCATTTCGTCGCCAATTTCTTTGCAGCAACCATTGGTGCCAACATCTTTGCACTGCAGTGTCTTCAAGCTGCAGGTGGTGGCCTATTGCTCGGTATGAGCACCCAGCATCACGCAACCCTACAATGCGACCACGTTCGAAGTCGTTTAGTTGTCTGTAATGTCTTCGATATCGTCGTAATGGCATCTTTAGTTTCTTCTTTACGGAATTACAATGGCCACAACAAAAAAAGGTGAATTTTCCGCCTCTGTTACTGACTTTATACTTTGCGAATTGCGCACTAGAAATGCGCGCTGTGATTGCAATTCCTGTTCATTTGCCTTGAAACTTCGGTTATTTGCATGACCGATCAGGATATTTTTGCATACCAAATTTCGTCACGATCGCAAAAGTCTTTCTTGGGGCTTCGATTTTTTTGCAAAACAGTGTATATGTATGTATTCTTTGCACTTTCTTCCCTCTCTGCAGTAGCTGGATACCTTACACTGTATAGAAGGGCACTCATTTACTCTTTGCCTCAGGTGACAAAATATCTAGACACGGCTCTGCTTCCTGGTTAAGACTATAAAATAATGTTTCCATTAAGATAGATAATATACAACCCCAAACTGCGATTGTTTGCTTTTTGACTGCTATTTTGCTCTGTTATATCCGTCAAGAATGTTTTTTTCATTTAAAAAATTATATTTCCCTTATTTAGTCGATTTTCAAAATCGCCACATATCCCTTACTCAAATCTACCTAATTTAGTTACAGTTTTAAAGCACAGCTTTCGAAAATACTTAAAACAATTTTTTTAAATTTTTCTAATTTTTTATGTGTCCTTCGAATATATTCAATAGATGTCGCCACATGCGGCTTTTATGTAAATGTGCTGCATATGTATTTAAAATGCAAAAATACAGATGCCGAAAATAAGAAAATTCATGTCTAAGAATTTTTTAAAATGTGGAAATTTAGTGTAAAATCAACATTAAGTAAAAGCCAAACTTTGCTTCTAAATGAAAAGTAAAGTAGCATGTTTTTAAGTGCGGTTACTTATTCACTGCGCTTATTAAATAAACTAGATGTTTTCCCGCAAGAAACAAATGCAGGCATAAACTTTTAAAACTTTTACGTCATTCAATGTTACAATAAAATTAAGATACCAAGTTTCCATCCACTGAGATCAGTCTACATTTTGGCAAATATTCAGTTCAGAAAGCCATTTATTGTAATGGTACACTATGCAACTTGGGTTATCTAACTTTTGCTTTGCATGAGTTTCTGTTGTGTCTTGCGTTTGGAATAATAAGAATTTCAGTTACATGCGGTTATTAACTTGGTAATATAATCAATGATTAGAGAAAAGTCTATCATCAAAGAGATCGGTAAAACATCTTTATATAGTAAGTTGATCTTGGTTTTGGGTACACTGTTGTGAAATGGTTTTAGATATTTGAGAATTGGTTTTGCAATACGAAATTAAGTTTCACGAAGCACACAGCAGTCAATTAAATTACCTTTAAAAAAAATTCAGTAAAAATACCATTTTACCATCGAGAGTACTTTTTGCTGCAATAGTGTAAATTCTTGACGCCATTCAAACATCGAGGGTTTCGGCTTTTGTTAGAAACCAGCGCTGTCTTCTTAATTGTTAATGGATGTATATTGCGCATTAATAACATAATAACTTATTCCTTCAGTTTCTCAAACCAGTTACTGTTTCATTTTTAAATGTCAATGTGTTTGTGTTGCCTGGCAGTGTTGTATAACGCAGTCCAGTTTCGTGTATATTACAAATTCCATGTGGCTTCTATTCATTATCAACCCAAGTAAAATATCTTTTACCGTTTCCTCTCTTTACCAGAGTCATGATGATCTGCTTCCTCCTTCTCACCATGCAGTTTACTGATGAAAAATGTTAGATTTTTCTTTCTCCGAGATCCAACCCCATCTATGAGTTGAAACAAAATTCTCTTCTAGTATTTAACCAGTTAATGAAAATCAACTCTAGACATTTTAGTTTTAAGGCTTGAAAAATTCTGGAAAAACAATTTCAATGTCTCTTGATTTTTTTGTCTTTTTTCGTACTTTCTTGAGACATCTGCATTTTTTATTAGTTTGTAAGGACTTATTTATTTTTATCCAACCAATTATTTTATGTTAAATAGCTTTACTGTCATTCTCCCTTTCTCTTTTCCTGCCAGAATGCTAATTTTTAGTTTGCGCGTATACAAACGAAGTAAAGAAAGATTATATTTAAAAGAAAATTTTAGATTGCTTAGTCAGAGTATATTCCACTTGCTGAAGTTCACGTTACTAGTTGCAGTTCTTCGATAGCAGTCTGTCTTCGGCATTGCGTTACTCTTCCCAATAGTGCTCGTCACGCCGGTATTGGCTTGAGCCAACTTACGCATTATTTATTTCTGTGTACTCTTTGGAGGTAATTTGAAATTTTAGTTTTAAATCTGAATCCCTTACGTCCTGAATTATGGTCATAAATGCTGACCGGTTCGTAAGCACAAGAAGTGTCTTCTGTTAAATTATTTTGAGTTCTGAATAAACCGGATCTTTTAAACCCTTCTTAAGTTCTGTTTCGTCTTAGACATAGCGTAGCAGTTTACATGTCTACTCAAGCATTTGGCCCAATTACATTTAGCCACAATCCCAACAGTGGCGTCCGACCAATAGTGTACCATGTCATCTTTTAGCGTTTCCCGGCACTCTACCAACATCAGTTATCCCATGGGGGGGATTTTGATTTATTGAGGATATCATGAGGGCAGCCATAAAACCTGGAGTGACATTCAAAGACGAAACATGAGTAACTAATAATTTTCTTGAGCAGTTAAATTCTCATTTTGTACTGAGTCCTGTATCAGAAGCTCAGAAAGATATGATCGCAACTACCGCCTTTAGAGGACTCGTTTCTAGTTGATAAAAATGCATTGGCAGATTTATGTTGGGTAAGCCAGAGAGTGACAGCTATGCATTTGAAGGATTTAAAAATGTTCGCCTCAAATGCGAGATTTCTTTGAATTGAGAAATCCAACGACACTGGAAAATCTATCTGAGCTCGCCATAACATTTGAAACCCGGCGCCTGGCAGAAAAGACGCGTATTGCAGGATACAGTGAGAGACAATATTATGGGCAAAATTTAGGTCTGTACTTCAGCGAAGGCCACAATTTGACCAGAATAAGCATTTTGATAATAAGTAAAAAAGATTCAGCCGCGCGTGGCGGCCGCTAAACTGAAGGAAAAAAGAGAAAAAAAGGGGGTAAAACAATAAGAAGAAATTAAACTAAAGAAAAACTGCCCCGAAGGCAAATAAAATTCCTCTAAATTTCAATTAAATACGGTAATTTTTAGAAATTTGGCTTTGCCAATAGTGCAGGTATTCTTTAACGTCTCTGAAGACGCATTGCTAGGCACTGGAGCTCAATATAGTTTTCTATCAAATCTTTTTTCCACAAATACTTTAGAAGGTATAAACTACTGTATCTGGGGAGAACAAAAGTTATTGCTGCTCCAGGCAAGCAGTGCACACGCACAGGTAAAGTAGCTTTGCATGCTCAAGTTAAATATGAAGAGCAAAAAGTAGTACTGCTTGTTGTAAAAAATCTCCAGACGTCCGGGATCTTGGCTACAGATTTCTTAATTATGGCTGGGGTGAATTTGAGCTTTCAAGAATCTACTATACAACTACATATGAAGAAACTGGAAGACGGAACAACATAGCTACCGGTGGCTGACCTGAAACAGAAAGAAAAGGTGGTGCGGAAGAAAAGGAAAAGTTGGAGAGATTGGTAAGTAAACTTTCTAACTTATCCAACGATAGGCCTACTCACACACATATTGTGAGCCACAGCATTGATACTGGCAAGTAAGAGCTGTAAGACAAAGCTCTATCTTTATGACAAAATCAAAGAACAAATTACAGAAGAACATATTCAGGAAATGTTAGAAGATAAAATTATATAAATAGCCCTGACGCTAGCCCGGTGGTCCTGTGTAGGAAGAAAAATAATCTCCCACCTACTGATTTTAAAGAATGTCTTTCGCAATTGATTACCGAAAACTTAACCCGGTCTGTCCCCTTCCCATAACTGATGGAATTATATGTGAAATCCACGAAGTTCATGACTACTTTAGATCTGACATCCGGATACTTCCAAATTGGCGTAAATCCAGAAGACGTTCCAAAAATTACAATTATCAGTCATCATCATCAGTCAGTATCAATTACAGTCAGGCATTCATTCTGTCTAAGAATGCCATTTGGCTTATGAGGAGCATCTACGACTTTTGAAAGGGCTATGAATAAAATTTTGACACCGGTCCTAGGAAAAAGTATATTTATCCAGATGATGTAATAATTACTAGTGAAACGATTGATTAACACATTAACGACCAGAGCCCTTGTTAAAAAACCTAGATTTACATGTCAGCCGAGGCAACTACTACATTTGAGGAATTTAAATAAGCATTGATACAAGCACCGGTATTAAAGTTTGCTGAAGGAGGTGAACACTTAGAAATCACTGCGGATGCCTCCGATTACGCAATGGGTGTCGTTCTAACTGAAAAAGGTCAACCGATTGCATACTTTAGTAAAACTCTCAATCCAGCACAAAGAAATCATATTGTTACCGAACGAGAAACAGTAGTAGGTTTATTAGCAGTGCAAACATTTAGAGTATATTTTGGCAAGGTTTAAGTTGCAGTTTATTCCTATCATGTGGCTGTAGGTCATTTTTACTCAGGAAAGAATTTATCGCTAAGGTTTATTAGATGGACCCTTAAACTTCAATGATTCAACCTAATCATTAACCATATTCCTAGGAAAGAAAACATGGTGGCTGATGCATTATCAAGAATAAAATTGGACGAGAAAGGGAATACCATAAAATGCGCTAAGCTTACTGCGAATATCCTTGACTCGCGTGAAACTATTGTGACAGAATAACAAAGGGATTCCGAATTTAAAATCATTTATTCTTATCTGAAAACTAGTGATTGTTACAACTCGAACACGAAATAAAAGAAAGTTTCGCTTCTGCCAGTGGCAACAGAGGGTCGAAAAGAAAACTTTGAAGTGAGCGATCGGTTACTCCACTTCTCTTAATAGAATTTGATTCGAATGTAGAATTATCCCCCATCTTTTGATTTAAAATTAATCTTGAACCATGTAAATAGTGTAATATAACAGATGTGCGTAAATAAATAATCATTAAGACTTATTTTGAATTTGTGATTTGAGTTTGAATTGGATTTCGAAATCGAAAGCTCTCCCAAATAGAATCGTCTGCACTTTAGAATTCATGAATTAGAAACATTTTTTGTGGTGCCTCAACAGCAGGACCTTTGAATTAGAATCTGGAAGATTTGGATGGATTACCTGTGAACAGGTAAGAGATTACTGTTTTCTTTGAAAATTTGAAAAAAACTGAGTTTCAACGTTGTAATTTCTCAATTTTAAACATGGAACCTTTAGAAAAATTAAAACAGACACGCAGTAGCGCTACCAAATTAATCAGAAAAATAGAAACTTTGTTATCAGAAAATATCGAAAACACAAACATTGAGGAATTGCAGGAAATGGATGAAATAATTCGCGAAAGAGAAAGCAAGTTGAAAATTTGAATTCACAAATCGAAACTCAGTTTTGATGCTAAAGAATTTGAAAAAGGTATTTCGGCAAGTGATAAATATAACGAACAAATTATGTCTGCAAAATTTAGAATTAAAATAAGATTAAATAAATGTAATACAAATGAAAATTTATGTGTGAAAAATGCATCAGATGCAAATTCTTTGAAAACATCTGTTTGTGAAATAAATTTATCGTCATCGGCTATGAAATTGCCGAAGTTAAATATTCCGAAATTTTCAGGAGATGCAGCAAAGTGGTTAGGATTTTTTTAACAGTTTTCAAACTGCGATTGATCAAAATAAAGCGTTAACCAAGATTGAAAAATTCGTATACTTGAAATCTTTATTGATAGGGCAAGCATACAATGTCATTAATTTCTAAAGAAATTAATCTCACTAGAATCACTAAAGAATTTCAGTTAACCCAACAAAATTACGATTCTTGCTTAGAAATTTTAATAGAAGGCTTTGGAAAACCAGAGAAAATTATAAAATCACATATGAATAATCTTTTGGATATAGAACCAGTTAAAACTTCTTCTAATTTAACTGCACTAAGAAGATTACACAACGCTTGTGAAATAAGCATTCGAAGCTTAAGTAATTTAGGTGTAACTTCAGGTTCATATGGACACTTGTTAAATCCGATATTATTGAAATTATTACCTCATGATTTGATTTTTGAATATCATTGATCTGAATTCGTCTGAATATCCTGAAACAGCAGAAAATTTAAAATAATCATTCTATGTGGACAATTGTATCACATGTGTTCCTGATGAGGAGACGCTCAGTCGATTCATCGAGGAATCAAAACAAATATTAGATTCTTCGTCATTCGATCTGAGAGGGTGGAAGTACACTCCTCTTTTGAAATCTAGACAGTATAGGACCTCCTCCAGTGTTGGGAATTTTGTGGGATAAGGAAGATGGTAGTCGTTTCTGTGATGCGAAGACTGCTACCGAAAAATCAGTAAATCTTACTAGAAGAAACATATTGTCTGCGGTACACAGCATTTTCGATCCAATGGGATTTCTTTGTGCCATAACGCTAACACCAAAACTACGTATAGAAAAGACCTGGTTGTTAAAAATTGGTTGGGATACAAATATACCCGAAGACTTAGGAAAAGAGTTCTATTCGTGGATTGTTACTTTTATCCTGTATTAGAATTCCAAGGGCTTTAGATATAAATGGAAATAAAAGTCTTAGTCTTCGTACTTTCTGTGACGCAAGTAAGCAAACATATGGATGTGTGATTTATTTAACAAAAGAAATGCGTGAAAACATATCGGTACATTTTCTTTTAGCTAAAAGTAGAGTGAGTCCATTAATGAAAATGAGCATGAATAGTCTAGAATTGCTAGCCTGCTGTATAGGAGTCCGACTCGCAGCTCTCCCTTTACAAGTACTCAAATTAGACAACATTCCTGGGAACTATTGGACGGACTCGAGCACTGCTCTTTCTTGGATCCAAAGAGATGACCATTGGGCCTCATTTGTCGCAAATAGAGTAAAAGAAATACGAAAATTATCATCGAAATCTGAATGGCGTCATGTTCCAGGAAATTCGAATCCCGCAGATATACCATCTCGAGGGTGTTCGATTACGTTTTGTGAAATCTCGGTGGTGGCAAGGGCCAGGAATGGCTTATGAAGAACGAAGAAGATTGTCCAACTAGTGAAGCGATTACTCATGAAGAAGAAATTACGAAAGAAAAGCGAAAGAACATTATATCGACTTTGGCTAATATCACAGCTGAAAAATGGTATCTGAATTACTTTTCAAGTTACTTTAAAATTGTGAGAATGATTTCTTGGATTCTGAGATTCATAAATAATTGTCGAAATGGAGAAAGAAATTTGACAGAACACTGAGTGCTGAAAAACTGGACATTGCTGAGAAGAAATTATTGAAGATAGTTCAACAAGAAGCATTCTCTAAAGAAAAGCAATTGAAAGGACATTTTACTTTCAGCGATGGAGAAGGAATTGTAAGATTGAAAACGAAGATTTTGAGAAAACATGACGACGAGAATTTCCGGTGCCCCATTGTACTTTCATCCAGACATAAATTAGTAGAAAGAATGATACAAGACTACCATTTACAACTTTTACATGCTAGTACTCAAATTCTTTTGACCAGCATTCATCAAAACTTTTGTATAATAAAAGGAAGGGAAACAATACTAAGAGTCATATTGAAGTGCGTTCGATTGAAGAGACATTCGGCGAAAACTCTTGATACAGTGCCTTGTCCTCTCCCAGAAGATCGAGTCAGAGATGCCTATGTATTTGAGGTGACGGGTGTCTACGTAGCAGGACCACTTTATTTAAAAGAAAAGAGAAAGGCTTGGATCTTGCCTTTTACCTGCGGAGTTTACCGCGTAGTTTATTTAGAGTTTAAATTAATCGAAAGCTTATCGACTAATGGGTTTTTCCTCGGATTTCGAAGATTCATAGCACGAAGAGGTCGGCCTAGAGTAATATACAGCGATAACGGCACAAATTTTGTAGGAGCAACGAATCTGCTCCGATCTGTTGACTGGAACCAAATTATCAGAAGTTCTTCAACAATGAAAATTCAGTGGAAGTTAAATCCACCAACCGCAGCATGGTGGGGCGGCTGGTGGGAGAGGCTGGTTCAGATGATGAAGAAATTATTGAGAAGAGTTCTGGGAAAAGCCTTACTTTCATATGAAGAAATGTTAACTATCATATGTGATGTAGAAGCAAATATCAACTCCAGACCATTAACATACGAGACAGAAGATTCCACCGATTTATGCGCACTCACTCCATCTATGTTTATTCAAGATGTTCGAACCGAGGGTGTTCCAGATCTGGACAGTCTGGATAAAACAACTTATCGAAAAGATGTCGATACCATCAAAAGTTACGTGTGGAATTTCGTAAAAGATTTAGAGATGAATATCTTGGACTGTTAGTACATCGACCAAACGTACCTTCGCGAATCATCAAGAAAGGGGGTTTAGTGTTTGTAGAGGGCGATAGAAGAAAAAGAACAGACTGGCCCAAGGGTCTTGTAATCGAAACGTACCTAGGAAAGGACAACAACATCAGAGTGACGAAAGTAAAAACATCTAGTGGAAACTGTTAAGACCAGTTAAAAGAATATTTCCAATGGAGATAGACAATAAAGAATCTACCTTCGAGCCCCAAACTACTGAATCATCCATATCTTCAGGAAATACTGGAAGAAAAGATGACTTAGTAACTGTTACCAGACTATCAACCTGAAAATTCTAATACAAACATTCAGTTTAGTACATATGGTAGAAAAATTGTGAAGCCAAAGAACTTCAGTTAATTTTAATTTGCTTTCAGTATTATTATTATTTGTTTTCACCTTCCTTTATTCATTTCTTTGAATTTTGTATATATTTTGATTTTCTTCGGTTTTAGTGAACTAATCTATTTACTTTTTCAGGAAAGAAATTTTTGCCTATTGTTTAAAGAATGTAAGTTTGGAGTATATTAAGTACGTTTAAAATATTCAAGATATTTGTTATGCCTAGGTAAAGTTCTTAACTTGTAGACTTGTAGTAAGATTTAAAATTTTCAGTTTATATTGCTATTTCAATTTTCATTTGATGCTTGTGTTGATTTTCTCACACTTTGTCAGAAATCAAAAGGTGAGAGAAATGTTACAACTCGAATGCGAAATGAGCGAAAGTTTCGCTTCTACCAGTGGCAACAGAGCGTCGAAAAGCAAACTTTGAAGTGAGCAGTCGGTTACTCCACTTCTCTTAATAGAATTTGATTCAAATGGGGAATTATCCCCCATCTTTTGATTTAAAATTAATCTTGAATTATGTAAATAGTATAATATAACATGCGCGTAAATAAATAGTCAGTAAGACTTATTTTGAATTTGTGATTGGAATTTGAATTGGATTTCGAAATCGAAAGCTCTCTCAAATAGAATCATCTGCACTTTAGAATTCGTGGATTAGAAATAACACTGATCATTTTAAGCGCTAGGTTATTACGTCCACCAGGAACAGAACTGGGAATTGTGAAGTTATCGATAATCTCTTTTTCTTTTGTAAAAACTTATAATCAGAATTACGAAATCAAACTATTAATAAAAACAGATATTCATTTGTTATTGTATGTAATTTTTCTAAATGGGTAGGAATAGCCCCCCTTAAGAAGGGCCTTGAGTAAAATCATTTCAGATTCTGTCTTAAAAAAAGTGCATTCTAAAATATGGAGCCCCGTTAAAAGTTATTTCAGATAATGAGAAAAAGTTTAGTTGAATATTTGGAAGACTACGCGCAAGGCTTGGCATACGACATTTAAAAATGGTGCCATATCGGTGGCAGTCAAATGTATATTACAATGGGTAAATACACCCTTTTGCAAAAAAATCGAAACACCGAGAAGGACGTTTGCGATCGTGACGAAATTTGGTATGCAAAAACATCTTGATTGAACATGCAAATGATCAACGTTTCAAGGCAAATGAAAAGGAATTTCCATCATACCGCTCATTTCTATTGCGCAATTCGCAAAGTATAAAACAAGCAACAGAGAAGGAAAATTTATCTTTTTTTGTTGCTGCCATTGTAATTCCGTAAAGAAGCAACTAAAGATGCCATTATGACAATATCGAAGACCTTACAGACAACTAAACGACTTCGAACGTGGTTGCATTGTAGGGTTGTGTGAAGCTGAGTGGTCATACCGAGCAATAGGCCACTATCTGCAGCGTGCAGACACTGCTGGGAAAGATGTTGGCAACAATGACTGCTACAAAGAAATTGGTGTCGAAATGAAGGCTTTGGATGGCCAAGGAGCACAAACACGAGACCATATAGGATGATTGTTCGCCATGCTCGAACCTCCCCAACGGTATAATTGTCGACTATTCAAAGCATTACAGCCACGTCTATACCTGCCGTAGTACCGTCCACCATCTCACGGCGCTTGTCTGAGGGGGGTACGCTGACAGAGGCCTTTAAGACGTTTGCCTTTGACCCCACAACATCGGCGGAGTCGTATGGAGTGATGTCGCAGCCGATCATCATGGCTACCATCAGAAGCGATGAATCTGCTTCACTCTTGAAGCAGATGACCACCATGTTCGTGTCTAGAGAGGACGGCGCCAGCGGTCCCAATCAATCTTTGTTTTACAAACGCATACAGCCATAACCCCTGGTATGATGGTGTGGGCCGTTGTTTCTTATGACAACAGGTAATCTTTAGTCGTCCTCGGTACACCTTTAACAGCTCAACAATATTGTTACGTGCGTACGGGTTCGTTATATATTGAATGCACAAGTCGTTAAAAAGTTAACAAAAATTTATTCTTTCCACAAGAAATGAATTAAAATACTGAAATATTTCTTCACAGATCTTCGCACAATATCACAATATCTCAAACGTTTAGCAAAAACTCAGTTCAAAACAGATAAAATAGTTCTATGTCACAGCGAAATCGCTACAATCAATACAGCATTAAGTAAACAAACAGCAGTTCGCTTTTTACAGCTACAAGTATAACAGCAACAACAACAACTAACTGAGATGAGCTGTTTCACCTCGGCTTTTATAAGCTTTTTAATTATCAGTAGAACAATCTCGATTTTTCTAGATTTTTCTGGATGGCAACAGTAATTACGAGATATTTATTTATTAAGCATTAAATGCACGCGCTCTTTTATTTTTATTGTTATTTTTTTTTACGTAGCTTTCTCTTCAAAAATCGTCTGCGTTGCTAAGGCAACATGAAGCAAATCTAATTACAATTCTAAATAAATAGCCAAATAAATGTGAAATTCGTAACATTGCCCCCTTCCCAAGGACTGCACGTCCCGGGCAGTACAATCCCTGGACAGGAAGCCAAACTTACAACTAAAGCATCAGTGCTATAATAAACATTACTTTATAATAACAAAATAAACAATAATTAAAATAAGTGACTTTCAGCAAATTAAATTCTATCCAACGCGAAATACAATTCAAATACTAAGTACAAATACTATCAAATACAAATGCTATTAAACACAAATACTTATCAAATACTACTACTTAACAAATACAAATCAAATACTAAATACAAATAGGACCATGGTCTTATACTATGTACATTACTATTTACAATTATATACACTACGTACTATGGCCATAGTAATGAACTAACCTGTCGTAATGAACGACTTTAGGTTTAGAGTTCGATGACTTACGGATCCGAACCACGACGTCGTTCAGCCTGTTTAGGACTGTGTAAGGACCATCCCAAGGTGATTGTAGTTTCGGAGAAAGTCCTTTTCGACGAGTCGGATTCCATAACCACACCTTGTCTCCTTCGTTGAAACGATGTCCAGTAGCTCTCGTGTCGTAGCGGGTCTTCATCTTCTCCGTCGCCAAGTTGACTCGCTCTCGTGCAAAGTTGTGCATCACTTCAAACCGGGCCTGGAGGTCTTGAATGTATTCCTCAGGCGATGAAGGCGCATCCGGAGGGCGACCAAACAAAAGATCACATGGCAGACGAAGGTCACGACCGAAGAGCATCTGAGATGGGGAATAGCCGGTAGTCTCGTGGACAGCACTGCGGTAAGCCAGTAAAAATAGTGGCAACTTCTTGTCCCAGTCCTGTTGGTTTCTGGAAACCACTAATGAGAGGTTATTGAGGATGGTTCGATTAAACCTCTCTACCATACCGTCCGACTGGGGATGTAAAGGCGTCGTTTGGGTTTTGTCAATGCCGAGTAGCTTGCAGAGTTCCTTGACTACAGCCGAGGTAAAATTCCTTCCCTGATCGGAATGTAACTGAAGAGGCACTCCGAATCTGGAAATCCAGTGCTGTATCATCATCTCTGCTACTGTGACAGCCTCTTGATCAGGAATAGGATACGCTTCAGGCCACTTGGTGAAGTAATCAATGGCAACGAGAATGTATTTGTTGCCATCAGCAGTTCGCGGCAGAGCTCCTAAGATGTCAAAAGCGATACGTTCAAAAGGTGCTCCTACATTGTAACATTGCAGCTTCCCCCGGCTGCATTTCTTCGGTCCTTTCCGACTTGCACAGGCATCGCAATTTCGGCACCACTTTTGCACGTCATCCTTTGCATTATTCCAGTAGAAACGCTCCCGAACTCTCTGCAAGGTCTTCATTATTCCGAAGTGACCTCCTGCAGGGCTGCTATGTAGTTCTTTAAGGACGTCCGGGATTCGGGATCTTGGGAGTACCAGCTTCCATCGGAATGTTTTTCCATCCTCCGATTCGAATTTTCGGTACAAGACGCCGTTTCGAATATGGAGTGAGTCCCAGAGAGCCCAATATTGTTTTGTCGTGGGACTATAGCTCGAAATATCCTGCCAGGTAGGTTTTCTGTTTGAGGTCTCCATTAACTCAATTATGGGTTTAATATCACGGTCTTCCATCTGGTCTTTCCTGATTTCCTTGTCACTCCATGGGTCTGGATCAGCCGATGTTGATGCTGTAATTTGCCGTGCAACTGGATTAACCAGTTGGTATTTAGCTTCGACCCTGGAACAATATCGGCAGTTTTCCGGGCAAGGTCTTCTAGACAAGGCGTCAGCGTTTCCGTGCGACTGTCCTTTGCGATGACGGATGATGATGTCATATTCCTGGAGTCTCTGTATCCACCTAGCTATCTGACCCTCAGGATTCTTGAAATTTAAAAGCCAGGCCAATGATGCATGATCTGTGCGGAGCAGGAATTTTCTGCCGTATAAATAATGATGGAAATGTTCTACGGCTTTGACTATGGCGAGCAACTCTTTCCTGGTGACACAGTAATTCCTCTCCGGTTTAGATAGGCACTTGCTCCAGTAAGCTACTACACGTTCTTGGCCCTCTATTTCTTGGGACAAAACAGCGCCGACACTTTCATTACTCGCATCCGTGTCGAGAATAAATGGTCTGTCGAGCTTAGGATACGTCAGGATTGGAGCAGATGTTAAGGCTTCCTTCAGGTTCTTAAATGCATTCTCACATTCTTTTGTCCACACGAACTTTTGCTTGCTCTCTGTCAGCTTGTGAAGGGGTCTTGCGATGGAAGAAAAATCCTTCACGAATCTCCTATAGTAGGTAGAAAGCCCTAGAAAGCTTCTCAACTGGTGGACATTTTCGGGACGTCTCCAGTGTTTAACTGCTGACACTTTTTCAGGATCCGTGCGCACACCTTCAGCAGAGATGACATGTCCGAGGTAAGTCACTTCCTGTCTGAATAATTTGCATTTAGCGGTACTCAACTTCAGATTGGCTTCTTTCAGTTTCTGAAGCACCTTTCTAAGATTTTCCAAATGTTCTTCGAAACTCTTCCCGACGATGATGATGTCATCCAGGTATATCAGACAGGCTTCGTATGAAAGACCTTTTAAAACAGTCTCCATTAGACGTTCGAATGTAGCTGGCGCATTACATAGTCCAAACGGCATCACCTTGAACTGCCAAAGTCCTTGTCCTGTAGTAAATGCCGTCTTTTCTCGGTCATCAGGATGTATTTCTACCTGCCAATATCCACTCTTTAAATCAAGTGTCGAGAACCACTTGCTTCCAGAAAGAGTATCCAGAATATCGTCAATTCTAGGAAGAGGGTAACTGTCTTTCTTCGTAACCTCGTTCAACCGGCGATAGTCAACGCAAAATCTGGTTGATCCGTCTTTCTTCCTCACCAGGACGATGGGAGATGCCCAGGGACTTGCTGAAGGCTCGATGACATTGCTTTCTTGCATGTCCTTTAAAAGTGCTCGTACCTCTTCCTGTTTCGCAATCGGCAGACGTCTTGGATGTTGCTTGATTGGTGGATGATCACCAGTATCGATTCTATGTTGAGTCAAACTGGTTCGACCAACGTCAGAAGACGAACGGGAGAAAACATCTTGAAGATCTTTAATAACACGCTCGGCAGCATTCTTTTCTTCATCGTTTAATTGCGCATTCTGCAGTAACTCCGATATAATGTTGTCGGAAGACACGGGTTTTGAGATGTTACTTTTTCTTTCAACGCTGGTTACTGGGGTACATTCTGCAACCACTTCACCTTTCTTAATAACCCTCGCCTTATCAGTTACATTGGCAACTCTCACCGGGATAACGGTCCCTGATAGGTCGACGAGTGCTGAGGCTATTAATACTCCTTTAGGGCTATTACAATTCTTGGGATATTCCATGACGCCGTAGCGGAAATTTCTATTTTCGGCTATGGATCCAGGAAGTAAAATTTCTGTTCTTGCCGGTATTGTGATATCGTCTTGAGCTATTATTTTGTGGATAGATTTCACTCCTTCATCATTAATTTCGAATAAAGTTATGTCTTCAGAGGCAGAATGCAGTTCGTTATTTTTAAAGTCCAAGGAAAAATTGTGTTTCCTTAAAAAGTCCAATCCGAGTATGCAAGGGTCTGTAATTTCTGCTACATAGGCCGTGTGATGGTAAGTGGCACTTCCAAACGTGATGTTAACGTTTAATTTCCCCTCTATATCGATCTTCTCCCCGGACACAGTCTGGAGGGTAACGCAGGGCGGCGTCCAGATAAGTTTACCTTCGAGTTGTTGAGCCAAATCTTTTCGAATGATGGTAACATTGGCTCCCGTGTCGATCGTCATGTTACAAGGAATTCCATTGATTTGTCCCATGATGAAAATTCCGTTATTGCCGCCACTCACTGCAGAAATCTGAAGCGCTTTAAACTGGGGCTTTTCATTATCTGGCAACCTCCGCCCCGCGAGATGGCCACGAATTAGTTTCCCTCCTTCTTGAGAGGCGCGGTCTTAACATCCGTGCCCTGGGGTGTTCTGCAGTTTCTTCGAATGTGCCCTTCAGCACCGCAGTTCCAGCACTTTACGAACGGTTTCTTGTCACCAGTATTCCGTGTCAAAGCATTCACCTTTCTGGTTAAATCGTCTAGGCGAGCAGTCATTGGATCCACTGGTTCTTGTATGTGAGCAGCTCTGATTGGGTGGCGGTCTCTACGAGTGGCTTGCTGTGCTGCCTCGAATTTCATGGCATACACCAGAGCACTTTTTAAGTCCTTCACATCAGCCATTCGCAGTGCTTTCTGTATTTCAGGATCCCGGATGCCGTCGATGAAGTATTGCAGGGACAGGATTTCTCTTGTTTCTGTCGGGCACTCCGAAAAGGCGAGGTGGGACAGCCTTTCAACATCCGTGGCGAGCTCCTGGAGTGTTTCCGTAGGCTTCTGTTGACGGGATTTTAACTGCAGCCTGCTGTAATCTTTTAAACACTTCTCTCCAAAACGCAGCTCTAAAGCACCGGACAGAGCTTCGAAATCTAGCCTTTTGTTTTCGGGAAGAGTTTGAAGGATGTCCGCTGCGTCTGCTCTCAGAGAAGCCGCAAGGTGACAGGCCTTAGCTTGGGAATCCCATCCATTTGCTTCCGCAACTATAGAAAATTGTGTCTTATACACTTGCCAGGAGGTCTTCCCATCATATGTCGATAGCTTCAGAGAAGGATGTGCAGGCATGGCTAGGAATTTAAAAGTATCCGAACTGCTTCCAGCCGTCGCTACGAATTTCTTTAAAGTATCAACTTCTTTGGCAACTGCGGAAACTTTGTCATCAATTTGTTGTTCCACTGCAGAAACTCTTTCTTGAATTTGTTCTCTCACAGCAGAAACTCTGTAATCGATTTGTTGTTCTACGGCAGAAACTCTCTCTTCTATTTGTTCTTTGACAGAAGAAACTTTATTTTCAACCGCATCTATTCTGCCTTCCATAGTCTCAAATTTATTTTCTATTATGCAAGTAATTTCCTTTTTCATCTCTTCTTGACTTGCTTTAACGGCTCTCATCTCTTCCTTAACGGATTTCTCCATCTTTTCTTGAACAGAATTCATTTCTTCCTTAACAGATTTCTCCATCTTTTCTTGAACAGAATTCATTTCATCTTTAACAGAATTCATTTCATCTTTAACAGATTTCTCCATCTTTTCTTGAACAGAATTCATTTCATCTTTAACAGATTCTTGAACAGCTTTCATCTCCTCTTTCACGGAATCTTGGCCAGCTTTAATTTCTTCTTTAAATGCAGCAAAGGCTGCCATGAATTGCCTTAATTGTTCTTCCATTGCTCTAGTTAATGGCATTCAAAAATCCCACTTCTGACACCAAAAATTGTTACGTGCGTACGGGTTCGTAATATATTGAATGCACAAGTCGTAAAAGGTTAACAAAAATTTATTTTTTTCACAATAAATAAATTAAAATGCTGAAATATTTCTTCACAAATCTTCGCACAATATCACAATATCTCAAACGTTTAGCAAAAACTCAGTTCAAAACAGATAAAATAGTTCTATCTCACAGCGAAATCACTACAATCAATACAGCATTAAGTAAACAAACAGCAGTTCGCTTTTTACAGCTACAAGTATAACAACAACAACAACAACTAACTGAGATGAGCTGTTTCACCTCGGCTTTTATAAGCTTTTTAATTATCAGTAGAACAATCTCGATTTTTCTAGATTTTTCTGGATGGCAACAGTAATTACGAGATATTTATTTATTAAGCATTAAATGCACGCGCTCTTTTATTTTTATTGTTATTTTTTTGACGTAGCTTTCTCTTCAAAAATCGTCTGCGTTGCTAAGGCAACATGAAGCAAATCTAATTACAATTCTAAATAAATAGCCAAATAAATTTGAAATTCGTAACAATATGTTGATATGATCCTGCGGCCGGTTGCATTACCCTTCATGGCACGTCATCCTGGGGCCATTTTCCAAAAAGATAATGTCAGGCCACATACCGCTTGCATATCTCTAGACTGTCACCGTGCGGTTAATACCCTTCCTTGGCTAGCAAACCACCAGACCTTTCACCAATCGAGCATGTCTGAGACATCGTAGGCCGCCAGATTCGGGCACCACAAAATTTCGCAGATCTGTAGCGACAACTGATGAATGCCTGGCATAATGTGTCGCAGGGTGACATTAGGAACCTCTGCCACTCCTTGCCTCGACGAATTCAAGCATGCATTGCCGCCAGGGGCTTCGAGGAAATACTAGTTTGAACACTCGATGGGTGGTTGTGAGCTGTGAACAGGTACTGTGACCTTGATTTTTTAATCGTTTTATTATCTGTGTATGAGCTATACACATATTCAATTTCATCAAAAACAACCACTTCCTTCATGGTGCTTCGATTTTTTTGCAAAAGAGTATAAGAGTATAAATTATGTGTTGCTACATGAAAACTATCATGAACGCAAGGATACCTGTATCAATGTATTAACATTTGCCTTAAGGTCGACTAAGCGTGACACGACAGGGAAGAATGCAGCAGAATAAATTTTTAAGAAGAAAACTAATCACCCCACTGGATAAATTATTCTTTGTTCATAAGAGAGCACCAGAATTTAAAATGTGTGATATTCAAAAAATAATAAATGAAGCTCTAAGAAATTCAGATATGGCAAGGGGGAAAGCAGAAGTTATACTACTACAAGAAAAGTAGTGAAATTAATTACAAGGAGGCGGATAAAGTTTTTAATTAAAACTTATCATGTGCTATGGAAGAAACAGCGGGGAAGTTTTGCCCACAGTTTGAAAGACCATATGTTATTGAAAAATTCAGGAGACTAATTTGTTTAAGCAATGGAAATGGGAAGACACAGTGGCAAACGCTGGCCAAGTCATGCCATATTTTAATAGAGGTAAGATGCAAACATTTCAAGATCTTTTACAGGAAGCGCAAGAAGAAAAGACAGAACCAGCAAGGAAGAATAATAGAGTACCACTGACGTCGGAAATATACGTTTCAGAAGAAAAGAGAAGAGAAAGCATAAGTATGGAAGAAAATCCGGAAAGGAAAAGAAGATAGCCCAGACTCTAGAAGAACAAGACGTCAACGAAGCAATGGCAGTGAACCAGAAGAAAAAGCTCCCAGCCCCAGCCGCTCGAGGCGGTCAAACACGGTTAAAAATGCCTCAACCTCTAAAGGCCATTCGTGGAGGCACCACCCCTTTCGGTCAACCCAGGGTGACACAAACGTCTGGGAAAGAAATCTCAACGTTTGTAAAGCAAAATTAACGCACAAAGTCAGACACCGTCCTTCCTCCAGTGTTGACCAACGGGAGCCCATCCCCCAAGGACAGCCTGCGATATCTAACAATGTAACGTCCCCACAACGAAGGGGCGGATAACGCAGTACCAATACGGTTCCTGCAGAGCCTGAACTTACCACCGAACGACGGCTGTAGTCCTGTGAACAGTTTATTTACCTCAGAAGTCGAGTCTATCTAGATATTGATCTAACCAGTAGGCTGAAATTAGCAGTCTCATTCAACCCTCAGGGAGGGTTATACCAACATAAATAGCCCAGTCGAACCTGGTTACCAACGGGACCACGAGGAGGCTTATGTCGGATTGGGACAGGAGAGGATATGTGGCTCGCGTCGCTGCCCCATAGCTATACCCATTCTCAGAAGGTCCAGATCAAGCCCCAGGTCTCCTCCCATAAAATGGTCGGTTTCGGAAATCCGATCCTTCCCATCTTCGAGAAAGCACAACTACTCCAGCCATGTCAAAGAAGCAGCCAAAAGTAAAATCTTCCGTGAGTTCCTCCGATCGTCCAAAGGACAACCAATGCACACTCAGAGTGCGGGAGAAAATTCAAATGCCTGTTCCCAAGTACAACGAGGGTTCCCCACCTAAGATTTTACGGAAGAAGCGACAGCGGAAGAAAATTTAACATCGCAGACGAGACCGAGAAATTTCGAGCGATCCGGTGCGCCTGAGTTCAAACTGAAAGGTCCAGCAAAAGCTTGAAGACTGACATCATATATCCTGAATCTACAAAGCGAGCAGCTGAGCCAGAGAATCTTCAAGGATGGGGAAAAGTTGCAAATTTCAGGAAAAGACTGCAAAAGGGAAACTTTCCTCCAAATGGTGTTGTAGTGGCCCAGTTATTGCATGAGAAATAATTATTTTTTATTTCAAGTATTTTATATTTTTTCATGTGTTTAATAGTTTCATAAAATTAACTTTAACATTTTGTTAATATTCATATTTATATTTCTTTTATGCTGAATGGCAACAAGTAGTCCATATTTATATTTATATTTCTTTATGCTGAATGGCATTCAGCCAGGCCATCAACCAGCCAAAATGAATAGAGACTCTCCAAACTCGCACATGCCGATTAGAATTTTACTATGCAACGCGAGGAACCTCACCACGAAAATCCCAGAGCTGGAAGATTTCATTAGAAGAGAAGATGTGGACATCTGCTTGATCACCGAAATCCATGCCATCCCAAGTAAAAAGCTGAATATTTCAAATTTCACTTCATACAGATGCGACAGACGGCGCCACAGGGGCGGCGGAGTAATCATCTACGTGAAGAAATCTTACGAGGCCTGCCTTCTAAACTCAGATAACTCCAAACCATATGAAATGGTAAAAGTACAAGTAAAGCTTCCTAAACTGGGGAAAATAAACTTTTGTGCAGTTTATAATCCACCGGACAACCTCCTGACGGAAAATAACCTTAACGAACTGTTAGCCAGCCAAGAGCCCTGCATAGTTGGAGGTGACTGGAATTCCAAACACACAGACTGGGGCTGTCGCAGCACCAACAAAAATGGAAAATCTATTCACAGTTATATCAATAACCATCCTATCTATCTTTATGTGCCGGATGAAGCTACTTACTGCCCCTCTATTCCAAGAAGGAGACATGACATTTTGAACTTTTTTCTAGCTACCGAAAATATCCCCATGTCTCTCGAGACAGTTATGGACTTATCGTCCGATCATATTCCGGTGATTGCTCGTTTAGGTGGAGTACAACAGATTAAAGATAAACAACAAACATCAACGGACACACTGCCCTAACCCCTTCTATAACACTGCCCTAACCTCACCTTTTAATTTAGGACCGCTACAATCAGAGACTGACATCGACAAAGCAATCCAAAATTTTACTACTAAAATACAGGACTTTTTACAAAAGGCTACCTCTACTGTCAGCACAAATCGTGCGGACGGCACCCTGCCTGTTAACATCAGAGCAGTTATCACCGAAAGAAACAGACTCAGAAAACAATACGGCAGAGACTGGAATCCAACCACAAAAACGCTAATCAACAGACTCACCCGTCAAATTAAAAGCCTGATTGCTGAACATAGAAAAGAACTATGGAATTATAAAATTGATAATTTAAATCTGGAGGATGGCTCTTTTTGGAAATTCACTCGAAATCTAAAAAAGGACTTTTATCATTCCCGTCCAATCAAAACTCAGAATGGCTTCGCCTATTCTAATCAAGAGAAAGCTGACACCTTCGCGAAACATCTCAGCGATCAATTCATGCAAAACGAAATCTCAAGTGGAAATGAATCTTTAATCGACAATGAAGTGCAACAATGGCTTAACACTCCCTCCCCACGTAACATTATCAAACTCACTACTCCTCACGAAATCAAGGAGATCATCAAGCATGCAAATGCGAAAAAGGCCCCAGGAGCTGATAGGATTAACAACAAACTGCTTAAGAATCTCCCGTATTGCCTGATCACCAAACTCACCAGTATTTACAACGCATGCCTATCACGCTCATATTTTCCTACTGCCTGGAAACACGCCAGCATTTTCCTTATCCAAAAACCTGGCAAACCCCCAGATGAGCCTTCAAGCTACCGACCGATCAGTCTCTTATCTACTTTAGGGAAGATTCTCGAGAGACTCATACTTAACAGACTTCAACAACACATTGACACC
>KK113453.1:118031-136349 GCA_000611955.2 Stegodyphus mimosarum
CAATAGTTAGTGCAAACAATCTGATTTTCTCCCGACTTTCGCATGAGAATTAATCGCATGTTGTCACTTCGTACTCGTCAAATCTTCCTCTCAGAGGAAACACTTCAGGCTTTCCACTGTATTAGGACTTTACACTTTGAATGTCTGGGAAGTATTGCCTTGGCAATAGATACCCAGAACAACACAGCAGTATCGCTGAATGGCAACGAGTTTTGCTTCATGATTACTTTGGTTTTCTTTTCCCGAACGTTATTATTCTAGTAGCGTCTCATTTGGATAGCTGAAAAATAAAAAGCAATAAACTTAGCTGTTTGTTTGTAAGTTTTGCTGTTACTAATCATAATTTAGTTTGAACATTAGCAGCCAAAGCCACATCTTAATGACCCTCATTTATTTTTGAAATATCAACAAATGACTCTTCTGAAACTGCTGCGAAAGAGTCCATGCAGCCACCGGAACTTCATAAGGTGAGTGTTAAAATACTTCCTTTTTGGACTGATAAACCGAAAATATGTTTTTTTCAAGTTGAAGCGCAGTTCAAAATTAGTAATATCGTTTCCGAAGAAACGAAATTTGATTATTTAGTTTCTCAACTTGAACGCTTCTAAAATATTTGGGACATTGTAACGAACGAAAATGCCACAAAATATTCGAATGCTAAAACTAGGTTATTACATTTACTTAAAGAAAGTGAAAGTGTACGGATTAAATAAATCAATTTTAGAAAAAATATTTGTATCTTTTAAAATATGATGAAAATCTTCAAACCGAGGCATTGGGTGTCGATCAAGTATCGTCTGTGTATTCACACGACGGTAATCCCCGCAAGGCCGATATGAACCGTCCTTTTTCTTAACAAGGTGCAAAGGGCTTCACCACTGGGAGTTTGATGGACGAATTATTCCATTGTCAAGCATAAATTTAAGTACTGGTATAGAGCTCGGAGACATGAAACCAAGCCAACTTTTGCAGATGTTGAAATCAGGTGCTACTACAGATGTGTCTCAAAATTTAATCAATATACATTATGGCTTGGGATGCTACCTGACACAATAAAAAATATATTAATAGTTAGTTATGAAGATGTAACAAAGTTAGCTCCTATGGCAGATAAAATTAGTGATATGGATCGAAAACCAGAAGTATTTAGTGCTAATGCCCCTACCGTTCCCGTAAATGATTTGTTGCAAAAAATTACCTCTCTTGAACAAAAAATTGATCAAATAACCATTCGCTCAAGACACAGGGACTCGGATTCACGTAATTCTCGTTCACGATCTCGAAGCCGGTCTAGTAAACGGTATGATTCTACTGGCAAATTTTGTTTCTATCACTTTCGATTTGGAGCAAAATGTATTCCAGAGAAATGCCGGCCTCCGTGTGCGTAGGTAAACAACTATTCCAAAAACCAGAAAAACTCGAATCTGCAGTGGGTTCAGCGGCAAACGCTTCTGCAGAAAATATGAAGAATTGTCGCAAATTTCGTTTATTCGTTCGTGACTGAAGATCAAATTTGCACTTTCTTGTTGATAGCGGAGTTGATGTAAGCATAATTTCTGCTGCTTCACAGAATAAATGCAAAACTGAATACAAATTGTATGCAGCTAATGGCACAGATATTTCCACCAATGGCATAAAAACGCTGAATCTGGATTTGGGATTACGTCGTGATTTTCAGTTTCCATTCATAATTGCTGATGTCACAAAAGGTATTTTAGGAGATGACTTTCTTCACAAATATAACTTGCTTATTGATATAAATAAGAAAAATTTAATTGATGATGTAACACATCTTAGTGCCCAGTGTGATGTCGTCTTATTTCAAGTGATAACATAGTAACTACATTAAATAAATCTATAAAAATTTTCGATTTACTGTCGAAATATCCCGAAATTTCTAAACCTAACCTTTTTCCTACACAAATTAAACATGGTGTTACACATTTGGTTATGACTGATGGTCAACCCATGTATTCAAAGGCAACACAGCTCGATCCAAAACGCTTAGCTATAGCTAAAGAGGAATTTAAATTTATGCTTGACAATGGAATAATTCGTCCATCAAACTTCCAGCGGTCAAGACCTTTGCAGCTTGTTACGAAAAAGGACGGTTCATATCGGCCTTGCGGGGACTACCGTCGTTTGAATGCACAGACGATACCTGATCGATACCTCGGATTGAAGATTTTCATCATTCTTTAAAAAGTACAAATATTTTTTCTAAAACTGATTTATTCAAAGCTTATTTTCAATTCTCATTGCAGAAGATTAATGTAAAACGGCTATCATCACTCCTTTCGATTGTACGAATTTAATGTAATGAGTTTCGGTTTAAAAAATGCTCCTGCAACGTTCCAACGATTTATTCACGAAGTCTTTAGAGGATTGGAATTCGTTTTTCCCTATTTAGACGATATACTCATTGCATCCAGTACCCATGTAGAACACGAAAATCACCTTAAATTAGTTTTCGAAAGACTAAATACATTTGGTTTAAGAATAAATATTTCAAAATCTGTGTTTGCTGTTCAACAAATCGAGTTTCTAGACTACCTAATTACACCTCAGGGTTCCCGTCCTTTGCCAGAAAGAGCTCAACCTATTACCAACTACAAACGACCAGAAACAGAACGTTTCTTGGAATACTTAACTTTTATCGTCGTTACGTAAACGATGCAGCGAAGAATCAAGCATTGTTACATGAATATCTTAAGGGAGCTAGAAAGAGGGACAAACGTAAAATCCAGTGGACTGAAGAAGCTGAAAAACGTTGGAAAAGTGCAAGAATAACCTGGTGAATACAGTACTATTGTCTTTTCCCACTTCTGAACTACCCCTGGCGTTATTTACAGATGCTTCAGATACGGCGATTGGCTCAATGTTACAACAATATGAAAACTCATCTTGGAAATCAATAGCATTTTTTTTCTAAAAAAATAAATGATACTCAGCAAAACTATAGCACCCATGATACAGAACTGTTAAACGTATATCTTCAGTTAGATACTTCAAACATTATCAAGCATAAAAGCATTTACAATTTATACAGATCACAAACCCTTAATATTCGCCTTTCGTCAAACATTTGACAAAGCAGTACCTAGACAAGCTCGCCAACTTCATTATATCTCCCAGTTTTCAACTGATATTAAATATGTAAAAGGTGAGAACAATATTGTAGCGATACATTATCTAGAGTTAATGAAATTTTATTGATAGATTATGATAAAATAGCTGATGAACAGACTCAGGATGAAGAACTGAAGAGTTTCCAAACCACTACTTCCTTGAATAGCAATGTTCGCTACCTTCGGGGAAATATTTGTGGTGTGATACATCAACTAAAAATATTCGGCGTATATACTTCAGGCTTTCAGAAAACACGTCTTTCAGCGATATAACTGTTTATCACATCCAGGAATAAAATCGACTTTGAAGTTAATGACATCAAAATTCATTTGGCCTAACAGCAAGAAAGATGTACAATTGTGGATGCGAACCTGCATTCCTTGCCAAAAAGCTAAAATCAGCCGGCATACCAAAACAAAATTAGGTGAGTTTGAAGTGCCATCAGGCAGATTTTGTGTAATCCATATCGATCTCATAGGACCACTTCCCCATCTAAAGGGATATTTACTGTTTTACTTACATAGATAGATTTTCGAATTGGATGGAAGCAATTCCTTTAGATAATATTTCAGCTGAGAATGTCGCAATAGCCTTTTATAGCAACTGGATTGCTCGCTTCGGAATGCCAA
Organism: Stegodyphus mimosarum; assembly: GCA_000611955.2. Classification (NCBI taxonomy): domain Eukaryota; kingdom Metazoa; phylum Arthropoda; class Arachnida; order Araneae; family Eresidae; genus Stegodyphus; species Stegodyphus mimosarum. Next base: position 121,790 of record KK113453.1, read on the forward strand.
GCAAACTCATTAGTGATCGTGGATCCCAATTTAAATGTGATACGTTGTGAGTTTTGTCCAAATCTGTGGCATCAATTTACAACACACTACTGCCTACCATCTCTCGTGTAATGGTAAAGTTGAGCGCTTTCATAGAACAAGAAAAACAGCATTAAAAGCTCACAGCATTATATCTTGGACGAACACATTACCAACAGTACTTTTGCGTTTGCGTACTGCTACTAGAGAAGATACAAATCATTCTATTGCCCAAGTAATTTATGGCCAGAGTCTCAGACTTCCTGGAGAGTTTTTCAGAGAACCAAGTATCCAGACAGCATCGGAGACTTTTGCTAATAACCTACAGAAACAGATGGCAGTTGTCGGCCCCAGACAAATTTGTAAAAATTCTTCTGAACGGATATTTGTACATAAGAACTTAAAAAATTGTTCTCATGTGTTTCAGCGAATATCGAGTGAGTGAAGAAACCTTTGGAACCTCCTTATGAAGGACCATTCCCTGTGATTAATCGCAAGGACAAATATTTTACTATTATCGTAAAAGGAAAACATGTTATTGTATTCCTGGATCGCTTGAAACCAGCCTATATTTTAGCTCCGGAAAATTCTCAGCTAACAAAAGCTGACAACAGCAAATTGCAGAGACCGGGCACAAATTCAGATGTAAATCAGAAACGTTCTCGCACAGGCAGAACTATACGTTTACTTGTTAGATTCAAGAGCCGAATCTAAATTCTTCTGAGAGTGATAAACACTGCAATGTTGGTAACTATCTGTTTCTCCACCTTCGTAACGTAACTTAGTTACTGGTTGGGGAGTAATGTAGTGGCCCAGTTAATGCATGAGAAATAATTATTTTTTAGGTGAAAATGCGCTTTAGCCCACTGCTTGGCGATGTTTTGAAAATCGCCAATTCGGCGCGTTTCTGCGAAACGTCTTTGCAATTGCAACCTTCCCGACACGCTTCCGAAAACCTATTGTAAACAAAACATAGAATTCTAAAGCATAAATTAGTATGGAAACTGTTGCCACAAAAAGATAATAAAATAATATGCAAAACGAACATTATAATCATTAAAATATTTGTCAGTTAGGTTTAAATTAATTATATACATTTTATGTTGTAATACTTACACATTTTATGCCGTTACATAACCTTCCCGACACGCTCCGCGAAAGCGTAACCAAAATGGCATCGAAGAAAGAAGGAATTTTTTTTAAAAGGGCATTAAAATTACAAACGATACCATGTACACACCGTTCCGTTTTAACTTAAAAAAAAAACAGTTACTCATTGTTACTTTAGTTATATTTTCCAAGGTTAGTATTAACAACAGCGTCGTGGTTAATACAGGCGAAGAGAAAAAATGTGCACAGCGTTCCTTTTAAACTTAAAAAAAACTTCAGCGAATTGCACAATGTAGGCAACGTACAAACAGTCAGCCATGTTGGCGGATATACGGAGTTACCCATGTTGGCGCGTTTATTGCTCATTCAAAAACAATCGCCGCCAAGCAGTGGGCTAAAGCGCATTCCAACCATATTTATATTTCGAGTATTTTATATTTTTTCATGTGTTTAATTATTTCATAAAATTAACATTTTGTTAATATTTATATTTTTTTATGCTGAATGGCAACAAATAGTCCATATTTATATTTATGTTTCTTTATGCGTAATGGCAACGAGTTTTGATTGATGATTGCTTTGGTTTTATTTTCCCGAACTTTCTTATTCTAGTAGCGTCTTATTTGGATAGCCGAAAATTAAAAAGCAATAAACTTAGCTGTTTGTAAGTTTTGCTGTTGCTAAGCATAATTTAGTTTGAACGTTTGTAGCTAAGGCCACAGTGTAACGCAGTGCCGAAGATGAATTTTGGCATGGAAAAAAAAAAAAGATAAAATCTATTTTTCGTTCGCGGATTGACTTTCCAATTTACGTCGTAAAATGCAGGAGTTGCTATTTATTTAAAATTTTGTCTAAAGTGAGGTCATTTCAGCTGTTCTTAAGTAGTAAAAAGCTCGAAATTTAAACATGCATTATTCGCACTGAATTTAGGTTAGTCTAGAAACAGGAATTCTGTTTTAGTCCAAGAGACTAATGTGAGAAACATTTGGAGAGATTGTAATTTCAAGCACCTTATGTATATATGACGTTAAGTGTAAGCTGTATTTTCTTAATATAATGTATTGTAAATGCTTAATGTAGTATGTCTAGTAAACATTAGAAGTGCTTTTAAAGTGTTAAAGGAATTAGATGTATGTAAAATGTAGATGTTTGCATAGTGTAAGAATTAAAATCTTATAGTGGGAACGAAATGTTTAAATGTCGTCTAGCGAAGTAAGAGAAAAGTAAGTTGAAAGCAAAAGCTACCTGTATGTATGACATTTAAGTTTAGGCTCTGCAGCCAATACGAAAGTTTAATTACCTAATTTGTTAGCACATAGGTGCAGTTTTGAAATTAAGGTGTTTTTGAGTCTAATGGGTCCAAGTTTCTAACATGTAGGATAGGATCTGGGTTAGGTGGTAGTAATCATACATTTCAAAGGTAAGAAAATGGTATAATGGTTATGTGAAGTTTGATTTCATTTGCACCAGAACAACTGATGATGTGGGGGGGAAAATGCATACTTTGCTGTCTTTTTAAACACAACTTTGAAGCCATCTACTTAGCTGAAAGATTTCAACGACCGGTATGGTGGTGCAGATTTTGCAGACCATGATGTTGAATCATTGAAAGCTAAAAAAAAAAAAAAAAATCCGATTTTATTCTCGATCAATTTTTCCAAAATTTAGGGGGTGCGAGGTGTGTAAAAGTTTGGGAATCCATGCTCTTCAGGATTGATTTTGTTAACATTAAGATACGGAAATTCTGCCCCCTTTGAAGTTTAGTATGGGCAAAGCATTCTAAGAACAATGTTTCGCACGTACAGGAACCGGGGGGGGCTATACGTAACAGTTTTCAAATTACAGTAGAAGTCCGATAATCCGGCACGTTCGGGACCGGCTCGGTGCCGGACTACCGAAAATTCCGGTCTATCGGGCGGTAATTATAAGAACAATTAGGTTAGTAATTAAACTAAAAATACAGTATGCAAATACATACAACAAAGTTTATTTCACATTTCATATAATGTATGTACACGTACTGTAAAACATATTTCACTTAGATTTAAAAAAGTCACGAATGTCTTTTTGTTTTCTTGACTTTTGGCGTTTAGTATAAAATTTATTTCTAATGATATGGAAATCAATAATTTCTGAAGCACTGTAGCTAGTACTAGCCTCAGCAAAAGAGATAAACTTATTTAGTGATTCTGCAGCTTCTGCCCAGCTGATTTTTTCCTTTTCTTCCGTTTCGGCATCTGAGTCATTTTCTTCAAGATTTTGAGTAGGCTGAGGGTTTACTACAATGTTGATAATGTCCTCATCGGTTAGTTCTTGTTCAACAGGCTCATTCTCGTCGATTAAAAGCCACTCCTCTACCTCATCTTCAGGCAGGTTTTTCAAGGGATTGTCAGTACTTCTAACGACATCCAAAACTTTGGTCAGAGCGTCTTGATGGTTTTCTTCCTCATCAGTCTGTAGAGTTAGGTCAGATGCAGGGTTTGCAGCTGGCCAAAGTTTTCTCCAGCATTTTTGGAGTGTTGTATTTTTTACCTGGTTCCAAGACTGTGCAATAGCATAGACGGCATCTTTTACTGTAAACTTTTTTTGAAAATCAGTCACGTCACAGTCGGCATTTAACAGGCCTTGAATAAAAGACCTTCTATAAAAGCATTTAAAATTTTGAATAACCCCTTGGTCCATGGGTTGAATCAAAGATGTTACGTTAGGTGGGAGCAGAGTAGCAACAATATTTCCAGAAACTAACTCATCTACTGGCGGATGGGCTTTGCAATTGTCCAAAAGAAGGATGGCTTTAGTATCTTCTGGTAGACCAAGGCTTTTGAATGATTCCTTGACCTCAGGCACAAAGTGGTGAAAAAACCAGTCTTTAAAGAGGGCGGCAGTTATCCACGCATTTGATTGAGCATCGTATTGGACAGGCAAGTGTGTAACATTCTTAAAAGCCCTGGGTTTTGCAGATTTACCTATCACAAAAGGGGTCACTCGGTGGTTTCCAGACGCATTAGCACATAGCAAAACGGTTAATCTGTCTTTGTTTTTTTTAAAACCCTTGGCTGCTTTTTCTCCTCCCCCAGCTAGTGTAGATGTTGGTAAACATCGCCACAATAGCCCTGTTTCATCAGCATTGTAAATCTGTTCAGGTGTTAAATCATTATCAGCCACGATTTTCTCAAACTCGTCTTTGTATTTTTCTGCAGAGTTTTGGTTTGCTGAAAGGGTTTCTCCAGTTACATCAAGTCTTCGAATTCCATGCCGAAACTTAAAGTTTCTGAGCCAACCATCAGAATAATTACATTCACTTTCAGCAACTCCTAAATCTTGGCCGAATTTCTTTGCCTTTTCAACAATCATTGGCCCTGTTACCGGCTTTCCTTCAGAACGTACTGCACTAAACCATTTGAACAATACACTATCTAGCTGTTCCAGTTTTGGTTTTTTTAATGTTTTTCTAGAAGCCAATTTTTCAGTTGTTACCGATTGAGAAGCAAACTTCATTAGTTCATCTTTTTGTTTTTTAATGTCATAAATAGTTGATGAGCCAATATTAAACTCATTCATTAAAACATTTCTATTCTCGCCTTTTTCTAGCCGTTTGATGATTTCTAGTTTCTGATTGAGAGTCAGTGTTACGTGTTTTCGTTTCTCTCCTTTTGAACTCGAAGGCTTAGGTTTTGAAAACATGGTCACTGTACAGTTAGAACGAAAATCACTTTTTTTATAAACAGTTTCAAAAGTTACGTTTACTGCGATGTGAAAGGACACAAAACAACAACGCACAAAAAAATGGCGAAGACGCTTCGTGATTGATTAACGGAGCTGCACTGCACCTGAATTTGTTGTGACAGCTGAGACTAGCCGGCCGCTAATTGTTTCCGAACAATACCGAGCGCTTCCGGATGATCTCGAACTACCCCGAAAACTTCCGAATAGCTCTCGAGCGGTTTTATTTGCTTTAAAGACACACTTTTGGAGAAAACCAAACTTTTTACAATTTTCCGGAGCGATGTCGGACTATCGGGCATTCCGGACTGTTGGATGCCGGACTAATGGACTTCTACTGTAGAATGCTCCCTAACTCTAGAAAGCACTTTTGAAATTACAAGCAAAATCAAATTCCAGCACGTGCTGCCATCTAGTGTGTATAATGAGAAGGATTCTCCCAGCTATGCACCTGAATGATACAGTTCACAATATGTTAAATGGTTGAACTACAGATATTTTTGATGGGTACGAGTAAGATATTTTGGAAATGAACTATCAGTCTCTTTCAATCGGAATTTTTACAAGCAGCGGAGATGAGTTTAATAAATGGCAGTTTTTCTGATTGTTAGTATATATTTGTTTTGGTTCCTGAAAATCTGAATGTAGTAAGGGGCTAAGTTTTATAAACACTGAATTTAATAACGACAGAAAAAGTATTTCATTATTTTTAGTGGTATAATTTTTAGACAAAAGATATAAATGAATGTAAAATGGCGCCTCTATTGGTACATATATTGGTACATTGAGTGTACCTACGTTTTTGATTCTTATTTATATAGCACAAAATTAAAAGTCTTGGGTAGCTCTGATGTATATAGTAAATATATTATATTATAAAATTCTTACTATGGCATGCATACTACATTGCAGATAAAAGCTTTGAATACATCTGTTGTATAGTAAATATGTTACATTATGAAATGCTTATTATTGCAGATATGAAATGCTTAGTATATTGCAGATAAGAGTGAAACTCCACTTACCAAAAATTTCGCACTTAAATTACTCAACTTAAAAGAAACAATGTGAAAAAAATAATAATATGGAAAAAACGTTATGGTCCTTATTCTTATTGTAGTGTACTGTGCGTACTGTTTACAGAGAAATACATAGTTTGAACTGGGAAATTAGTAGAATTATTTAGCAGGGAATTGTTGATTGGCCAAAAAGAGTTTCCTGAAACTACTATTCCGCGGGAAAATTTGTTAAAGAACTGTTATTAACATTATCACAATATTCCAAGCAAGGATTTCAACTCCTAGGTAACATAAGTTTATTTGTTAGATATTTAGAATATTTTTAGTTCATATTATAAATTTATACTTAGCTGCAAAGTTTGAGTAAATATTTATGCACTTAAACTACAGTAATCGTAATTTTCATCACTCTTTTCCCCAATTTCATAATATGGTATATTAATTTAACCGTCTAAAAATAATAGCTAGAATTTAAAAAAAATAGATTTCTTTAATTGTATTTATTTACAGTACTTTAATTGTATGTATATTTTAATTGCATTATTGCAATTTTGCACACAATTTTCCTCCGTGTGGCACTTAAATAAAAATATAATGTTTAGCAAAAATTTTGATAATTATTTTACACAAAATTACTCAAAAATAATGCTGTTGTTAAAACTGATGTGTGCATATATAGCTCTTCTTTAAAAAGTAAAGGAAAAAATCAAGAAATGACTCCGTCTCAGAAATAAAAAATGTTCTCTTGTAAATGGCGTAAATAAACGGAATAATTTCATTTTTTAAATGTCTGTTATATATATCTGTTATAATATATGTATTGTCGTAAATAGTAAATAAATTGAATAATTTCCTTATTGTTGGTCTTTATAATAAAAATAGACTGCTGAGCAATGAATATACACATTAAAAAGCTTTATACGAAAACGTACTGTGCGTAATCAGAGTTTTATCGAAGACGTTTGAATGCACGAAGTTATAGCACTATATTTATCATTCAAAATAATTTTTAAATAATTTACTTTGAATGTAATTACACACTTGAAATGAATCTTATTTCTAAAAAAATAATATAGCTTTAAAAAAAAAAAAACCAAAAAAATAGGTTTCTTAGAAGGAAAAAAGGTAGTTTTTGCCAGGTGAGCGATAGAAGCACTATTTTGGTAACCTTCCACGTCCTATTGCACAACATTGCGCATCAACGATAACCATACCAACTGTTGTTAGGACAGAAACGAGAAACGTTGTGCAATATTTTCTCTTGTAGTATAAGTAGTCGTTAGCGGAGGTTCTTGCATTATTATTTATTTCGATTTCGAATTTTGAGACGCCGAAGCTCGTGTGCAACTGTCAGTAAGCTATGGGTAAGATCTCTATTCTGCTATTTCCAATTTTTTTTTTAATAACAAAAAAGAACACCATACAGAGTCAGTGCTTGACCTGTGATATAGCGAAAAAATTTCATAATTAAAATACTATAATTTCTGTTTAAGAAATGTTCCTAATCTTTTTGGTTTTTTTGCTGCAGTGATTCGTCTCTTTTTGGCTGTTGTGACTAAAATTGTGTATATTTAGAATAATTGTTTATATTTGTTATGAATGTAATTGTGATAACTCGGTAAAAATATTTTAACGCTGGTTGTTTGCATTAATAAGAACTTCAATTCAGAATTGTAAGAACTGATAAACAAAACTTATACAATTCAGTGCACAAATTGTCATGATTCAGTATACAAATTATCACGACATTGCAAAAATATGTTGAAGTCTTCGTTTTTCTAAGAATTAACATAAGTGATGAAATTATTTAATTCTTGTACTTGTGACATGTTGCTAATGTTAAATTTTACTACAATAAAATGCAGTCTGAATAAAATAAAAACTGTATTCGTTAAATAGTGTTTAGATTAATTTTTTCTTTTCTTTCTGTTTTACTTCCTGCGCGTATTTTCTTTTATTGTTTGATTTACAATACTTTAAATATGTTTACAAAAATAAGGTAAAATTTAAAAAATGAAATTTTAAATTATTTAAATTAACTTAAAAATGTACTAATAAAAAGTATATTTTTTATTAAATATGTACTAACAAAAAATATATTTTTACTAAATATTTACTAAGAAAATATAGTATGTTGTCGGAAAATTTACAGTGTTATAAAATTATTTATTAGGTCATAAATTCTAATTGATGTCTTTAATTGCCTTTATTTTGCCGAGTTGTCATAGAATGTAAATTGGAATAACACGAAACTGGATTATATCTAATATCTCTTTCTGTGCATTGACTGTTTGGGAAATTTTTCTTGATTGAGGTATAATAAATCATGTTGTGGAACTATTTTCTAAAATTAACTCATTAATATTAAAATCCATTTTGATTCAAAGCATGAAATGGGATCAATTTATCAAAGGGAGAAAAACTGAGTGATATTTCAGTACATTCAAAATCGGAAAGTACTGGAAAAATGCTTATTATCCTAAATTCTTAAATTTGTAGCCATTTTACAATTTAATTTTGTTTTATTTGTATCAAGTTTATTTTGTCATTATTCATGATATTTTAGTAGTTTAGTATTAAAGGTTAACTATATTAACCAACAGAATGCATGTCAATACTTTATTAGCTTGTTGTGTTCTTTTTCTGCAATATTCTAAATTTGGCAATTTTATCTAAGTTTTTTTTAAACATTGTGATGTTCGGAATATGAAATGAGAGAGCGTATTGAAAATGCTGAATAAAGTTCTTTGGGAAAATGAGAACTCAAGTATTTTATCAGATTTTTATTTATGAAATGTGTTATTTTTGGTATATTATGCTTGTTCAGTTACGTACAAATTATTCCGTTTTATTTCTCTTATAAATATTAAATGTCTGCATAGGAGTTAATTATGTAGAAAATTTAATTGTTAATAATTCTGTAAGTAAGTTTAGTGTTTAAAATAATATCAGTGTTCTTTGCCATAGTATTAAAACAAATTACCTACATGTCTGATCAAAGTACGGTTTTTCGAAATCAGTAGATAAAATAGATAGGTGGTCTAGTTGTTGTGATTATACCTCTATCTTGTGGAATACGCATCAGTAACCAAGGTTACTACCAAGGTTACGTATGCAAAAAGAGTTTAAAATTGTTAGGCGAAATATTAATGTATAAATATCGATTTAAGTTGATATAAGCGAAATTTTTGTTAGATAGTTTTGTTTACTGTGCATAACTGTAGCGGAATGCTTTAAACTATGCGCCAGGAAATAATATTGTTACATGCCCTGCCAAAAACTGCTCTTAATAAGACTGGTCTTAAAAATTCGTTCTGAAACCTTTCTTGCAGGAAATGTTTCATTCGCAACACTTATTCTTATGCAAACTAGTAGAAAAAAATTGCCACCACCCTCCTATGGGAGCTAGAAATCTATTGTAAATGGGGTATTGTCCTCTTCATGCGAGAGGATACCTAAGCTAGTAGTGATGATTATTATCTATTTAGACTGATGGCGCATGGAATATAGCAAGATATTGTCTAATTCGTCATGTAGTACGTGATTGTGTTGAATGTATGATGCAAATTATCTGTAGTGTCGCTAGATCAGCATTTTTTAAATAGGTTTCCTGATTCTGCTAGAAACTACTTTGGATTCCTGAGGATTAAATGAAAAGAGTTTAAAATTCAATAAAAAAAAAGCACCTTAGTTTGGCTTAAATTGTGAGTAAAACTCTCGATTTCGCAGGCGATCAGACAACTTCCCCTTTTCTTCCTTTCTTCCTGGAGTAGAAAAGTTTTTGCTAAAACGGGGGGGGGGAAGCAGCGACTATCGAAAGCACTTCCCGAATAAAGCGGAATCGAGCAATGGCCATGCGCCGAAGAAAATCGTAATGAAATGTGAAAATTAAGGTATAGAATTATGAAAGCATTAGGAAGAACTGAACTGGAGTTTATATTATAAGAAGGTAGATTTTTGTAAATGTGAAGTTTTAAGGAAATCCAGTTCACCAAGTGAAGTTCTATGGATAATTTTCGCAGAAGTTAAGTCAAAATTGTGATAAAGTGCTCAACTAGAATTATTTGTCTATTTGTCGAAGATTTACTTATTTCTTCTTTTGGAGTATAGGGTTCGTGTTTCGTTGTCGTGAATTTTTAATGCCCTTTTAGTTTGGCTGATATATGTCAAACCTCAGTGATAAAACATGCTATAAATTCCCTAAGAATTAAAATTAGAGAGGATGTCTTAAAGAATCGAATAGCGAATTTTATTGGTAGGCGAGAAAATAACTTGAAATTTGAATTTCTGGAGATCTGAGCATTTTAGTAACTGATAAAATGGTGGAATGGGATGATGACAAGGTTATTTATAATAGATGTGGCTGTTATATTGCGTTTTTAATGACTATGGCGAGAAAATCTGTTAGTGGCAACCTGTCTCCAATTGCTGAGTTTTGTTAAAAATCTATGCCAAACCGAGGTTGTTTTTTTTTTTTTGCCTAATTAGAAATTTGTGCATATTTCTCTTCCAGTTGGTTTGAAGAATAGGCTAATCGTTTGTAAAAGTATTTTGTGCCATTTGTATGTTAATTTCATATTTTAATTTTTTTTAGGCGTTATGCATCGTCTAATGATGCAATTTTATTGGAACCTGCTGATGATCAAGTGAATAAAATCGGTGAATACAAATAATAGACACCGAGCTTGATTCCCGAAGAACGGGCTTGCTGCATGAGGTTTTCTTCATGTGTAATATGAATGCAAACCAGTTTCCTTTAAAAACAGTTCTCTTCTTCAAGCAGCTAGCTCTCAATGTTTTGCCGTATTCAATCAAACATAAATAACATAATTAAAAAGCATTATAAATATATTGAGCGATATCTGTAAGGCGTCACTCGAATATATATATATATATGTAAATAGTATACGGTATGAAGTGCAGATGCTTGTATAGTATGAGGTTGTAGCGATTTCGAGAACTAATCAAATGCTCGCTCTACAGAGAAGTTCGAAAATCAACCTATCTTACGAAAGCTCTTTTGCAGCAGAAGTATGATATTCGACTGTCACGTTACAGATCCGGGATCCAATCCCAAGGTAATTTATCATAGTCAGCGGCATGCGAAATTTGCGCACTGACCTCTCATAGATGTTAATAGATTGCAGCATGAGCAAATAACTACGTGCCAAGCAGCACCCAGTGAGTATACCACCACGTAATTGCTACAAGGTTAATTTTTGTGTGGCTGAAAAATGTTCGCAAGCATTTACATAGGGGTGTTATTTTTAGCGGAATGTGTCACTTCAAAGGTTCCGAGGTGAACGGCACGACAGAATTCATTATTTACTACGTTTTAGTTTGGCACCACTCTATGAACTATTAGGATTTTCGGAGCAAGAAGAGTGAAAAATAAATAGTACCTCCGCCATGATTCTAACCTCGGATCATGTAATTGTCTTCTGGATGTGCAAACAACTACTTAGACCAGGAAAGCAGGCACGATGGAATACGATAAATTCTGAAGTGTAATCTTAAAATGATTTACATTATATCCAGTAGATAAATATGAGCATTTGAAGCATTATTCTATGTAGTTAAAGTTGTCTTTTTAATGCCTTATATATATATATATATATGTAATCCGCTACTTTAAAATACGCTCGTGGAGGTTGTAGCGCTCTTTTCCTCGTTTATGCTTGTAATGTGTGAAGGTTTTAGCACAGTTATTCTCAACCATTGTGTCACGCACTTTCATGTGCCATCAAACGTTTAAAGTGTGTCGCCAAATTTTAGAATTGTACATAGTAATTATAATGGGTTTAATCCTAGTATACGGTACACATGAGAATTGGCGAAATTCGGTTGTTAAGACATTAATAAGCACGCCAGTTGTGGTAATGAAGCCGATTTTGGTGCTATGGAGGAGAGCAGTCACTACCGGCTGGGTCTATATTTTCCGGTGGTGACGGGAGAGCGCAATTCCGAGTATTTTCGCGCATGTTCAGTATATAATTTAAATTGAGAAGTTCTGATTGGTGCAGATGGGAGATTAGCTTACTTGTCAGATATTTTTGTTATTTTTAATAGCATAAATTCAAATATGCAAGTCCCGAAAGAAAATATATTAAACTCAGCGGATAAACTGGTGGAATTCCAAGAACAAATAACTGTATGGAAGAATAAAGCTCAGAAAGGCAATTTGGCAGAGTCAGTCGCAAAAGATTTTAATAAAACTGTTCATTATTATTATTGACCATTTGACAACATTAAAGGAGATAATTATTCATTATTTCCAAAATTTAGATATAACAAAAATTTGGTTGGGTTCATAATCCATTTATGGTAAGGAATACTTCTGTATTTGAATTATCTTTGAATAAAGAGGAAGCACTAATTTCGCTTTCTAATAATCCAGATTAAATTTTAAAATATTTGGAAGAATCAATTTATTCATTTTGGATTAACATTAGTTGCGATTATCCGATGATGGCCAAAAAAAGCTGTAAAAATATTATTACAGTTTTCTACATTTTATTTGTGTGAATTCGGATTTTCAGTATTAAACAACATAAAAGCGAATAAAAGATTGAGACTTAAATGTACAAGACGATATGAAAGTAGCATTGGCATTTTTACTACCCAGTATAAATGAAATTAACAAAAAAGATCAAGTTCAAATTTCTCATTAAAAGTATTCTTATTATAAACTTGTAATTAATCCATTAATAAACGTTCTGCTGTTTTTGTAGTACATAATATTTTATTTTATATTCAAAATTATTATCATAAACTATTCCACACAGTGTATTATAGGCAAGTAAACATTTTTTAAACCTATCTTTTTTGTGTGTGCCGCCGAATTTTGAAATCGTTAAAAAAGTGCTGCTACAGAGAAAGGTTGAGAATCACTGTTTTAGCAAATTAAAGGATTCGTGTTCTCCCCCCGCAACAGTCGTCATTACCATGCCTATGATGCATGGGTACAGGGGGTAAAAATGGCTTTAAAATTCTTATTCTAAAGTAAGTGATATAATAGTACAAGATATATTTTATGTACAATGGATCTTGATTTTGAAGCGCAGATTTCTAGACTCATGGATTAGCAACGGCCTTCTGTTTTGTTTCTGAACTTTACAACAGGCAGAATTTTAACAGTTAGTGAAAACGATAACACCCCTTCGAGGCGTTAAAAACTGATTATTACATTTTATATCTCTATCAGCAGCAAGTATCAAGGGTTTACATTTAAAAGTTTGAAAGATTATAATGGAAATGTATTGTCAATCATGAGGTTAATATAAATAAATCTTATGTTTAACTATCGGAAAACTATATAAATATGAATCTTTTTATTATTTTTTATTTTTACCTATAGTGCCATATCGTTTCTTTTTATGACTCGTCCTTTAAAGAATTTCAGTGCAGTGGGATTAAATATAGTTGTATTTTAAATTGTTTCATTAAATGTACCTGTATTTTAAAATGTTTCGCATTATTTTGTCTTTAATTAATGAAGAATCTGTGTCTGTATGTCGGTATACCAAATTGGAAGGATGATTCTCTAAGGAATTGGTAGAAAACAATTTTTGAATTAATTTTTTTTTTTTTAGAGAATCGCAGTTTACATTTTTCGTTAAGTTTATCAAGGAAATACTAATCATTGTTCCAAGACGTTTAGTTTTTCACCTTTTTTGAAAGCACATGCTCTTCAGTCGTTAAAATTTTTTATACTGATAAATATTTTGTTAAATTGTATAACTTCAAAAAAGCACGAACAGATTTAAGTAAAATTAATGATTGTTATAATAATAATAGCAAAACTTGATTTTAGCGTTCATGTCAAATGAAAAAGGTACGGTGTTTGCCATAGGGAAAAGAATACTGATGAAGTTCGATATTCTTCAAGTTATTGCACTTTTCTCTTCCAGAAGTAGTTACTCATGAAGAAGACATGCTGTTCCCAGACTGCATTTCGCGCACATTAAAGTATTCATATTGTATTAACTATGAATTCCAGTTAAGCCTTTTTCTGCGAAGACTAGCTTAACAACACAGGAAACCGTTATGAATATATTTATCCATTTCTGTGAAAAGTAGGACGCAAAAGATATGGCTGTTTAAAGAAATCACATGATTTGTGTAAGTGAACTGAATAGGTTATCGATTCCATATTGCCGTGTTGTCTGGTTTTGTTAATAGTTTATATTTGGATATTTGTGTTGCATTACGGATCGATTTTGCATTTTACTTGAGTCACAAAATCCTGTGCATAACTTTCTTCCGGATTAAGAATTAATGCTGTTTGGTAACAAGTTACCTCGATGCTGACATGTGTGTAACATGATATGATAATTTTAGAATTAAAGCATAGCTACGCAGAGTGTCAATAGAAATTGTCATATCTAGAATAATTATAAATACACTGCTGATTAAAGACAAATTTAATTTTTTCAATCAAGAAGCGAAATGTAAGTAGTTATAAAATATTCCATTGTGGTTCAGACATTGTTGATGACTTGATCAATCGAATTGTAAATAAGAGGAATGATTTTACTAGAAAATTCAATGATTGTTTGTGGCTTATCCCGACCGATTGACAGTACATCAGATCAGGTTTCTGATATCAGAGCAAGCCTACGAAATTCATTCTGCCAAGGGGTCAAGTTTGCGCAATTGACAGTAGGATTTTGCTCAGCCCCCCCCCCCCC
>KK113453.1:136364-152419 GCA_000611955.2 Stegodyphus mimosarum
CCCCCCCCCCCCCCAAGTTTTGAAAGACAGCATCCAAGGAGGGCGGGTCCGAGGATCTCTCACGCTTTTTTCCCTACCACTAACCTCTCGGGTTGTCGCATATTTAGAGTGCCCACATGCCGCATAGACACTATACATTGACAAACATCCATGACTTCTCTGGGATTCGAACCTCGGCCATTCTGTACGGCAGTCAGCGTCACTAATCACTATCCTCCCCGTTGGGCGACAGATTTTAATGTAATTCCTTTAAATTATTATTTTACACTTCTTTAACTATTTTTGGTTTTACGTCGTAAACTTCATCTTAAATTGTATGCATTTCATTGCTCATCTGTTATGTATTCCCATTAAAATAGTCCTTTGCATGAGATCTAGTTCAGGCAGGATGTATTTAATGCCATCTCTTAGTCCATCTCTTATATTTGGCAAATTGTCATCAAAAATCGGCCTTGGCATCCTGAAAATAATGAGAATATGCTTCACCTTGTTGGATTACCAGAAATTATATTAAATGTGTCGGAAGTAAAAAATATGACTTATGTTTTAAAAGGAAAGGAAGAGGAAGATTTTTTATATTCAGAATTCTAAGGTATACAGTCGTCAATAGAACTGTTAAAAAAACTGCGATTTTATGCATTTCATTGATTAACTTCTATACTAGCTGCTTGCGCAGCCGCCCGCTTAAAATGGTTATTACAAAACTTATGGCTTTAAAAGTGCAGCTAGTGTAATGTAAATTTCACCTTTCTGACTGGTAACTACTAATAATAAAGATAAGAACTGACTTTATTGCTCTTAAGTCACTTGGCTTTGAAAAAAAATTAAACGTCTTAGGATTTCCAAATGGCAACACACTGGCGTGTGGAAGATAAAAATATTTTATTTCGGGTACTGGCAATTTCTTTTTCTCTTCTTTCCCCCTTCCAAATCGCCGAATATATTGATTAAATTTGAAAGACAAATACGTTAAGTACCAAAAATTTCTTTGAAATCGGTGAGCTTTTTTATTAGATTTGAAATAGTTACACCTTAGGATTTGCCGAATTTCAACACATTGATTTTAAATTGCTACGTTTGTTAATCAAAAATTTATTAAATTTGTAAAAATAAGAAATAAGAAAAAAAATTTTTTTTTTTTAAATTCGAGGTGCACATGTTGGGTGTAGGACTAACGTCTGTTCAAAATTTAGTGACTTTAACGTTCCGCCATTTTTCGATAATGTGAGGAAGATACACACGTACAGATTCTTCATCGTTGGATAATAATAAGACTGGTAAATTCAGGGAAATAAGTATTTTAAAAATATGTTCCAAATGTTTACCGACTGCTGATTTCCCCGCTGTATCCACGCAATGCGAACAATGAGCAGGAAATTTTCGTTTGGCACTCATTCAGAATACCGACAAAGTAATGCTAATTTTGAAACATGATGTGAAAAATATAAGAATACATATTATCCTAAGTCCACCCTTGACTGAGGAAGCTTTAAATGAAATATTTCTTATAGTCAAATTTGTCTCAAAATGGGTAGAACTGAGTTTATTTTTATGATTGCTTGGATCAAAAAACTTCGATGAACCTTATTAGAGTATTACGCTTTGCTCCCATATTATATGCATATAGCAAATTTTGTTTCTAAATTTCTGACTCGAAGAGAAAAATGAAACATAAGAAAATGACAGTTAGTAAAAGAAGTTTTAAGAAGTTAACATATTTTTACCATTGAACCGATCAAAGAATACCGCTCTCTGGATTTTAAAAGTAGCTTTAGGAAGGATTAAAATAACACTTGTGCTCAAAATGGCGAATTTCCTGCAGTGTTATTCTCTGACCGATCAGAAGCCGTCGAATATGAATAGAATTATTTAATTTATGGAAAAAGATGGCAGGGAGTGAAACTCTTTTCCCGCTGAATTTAGGAAATTAAAGGAAAAGCAGAATAATGCTTTGTTTTCAGCGGGTATTAAAATTTATAGGGTATAAAAAATAAGCCAATAGGTATAAATACAGTGCGGTTTTTTGTATTACCTTAGTTTCTGTTGTCCGCAAGCATTTTAGTCACAGGTTCTGACAGTTTTAAAAATATTCATGTGATTTTCCTCTTCCTCAGTGTATTCAAAGAACAAGCTCTTGTGTATTTTAATTTGGCTCTGTCCATATAGTGATACTTTTTCGTTTTACTAACGTAGACAAATCCACGCAAATTACCTGAGAAGGTCACACCGAACCTTTTCCTAACTGCTGAACTTTATGCCAGTCTAATATAAGAACTGACCAATCATAGCAAAGCAAACACGAATTGACATTCAGTCTAATGATGTCAATCAGTTTTTAATGTATACGTATATCGCAGAATAATGGAGATATTAAAAATTTGCCGAAAATGAACTCTAGAATTATGTTGGTTGTAATGAAAGCGTTTTCTGTATTTTGAGAAATGAGGTCCATTTAAAGGAGCAAGGTTAAATCATCTAAATCCAAACTTCAAAACTACCACAAACATTCTTCTTTCCACGCTCTTTCTTATGAACTATACTGTGTTCAGGCCTAACACACATTAACTAATCATAGATTTCCCAGATGTGTCAATGAATAAATACCACGCACGCTAACCTATGAATTAGAAACCCAAGATCAATATTTTATTGGACCACCTTTTGCACGGATAACTGCTCTGATTCGTTTGGGCATCGAGTCTACATGCTTCTGAAATGCATTTACGTCCATTGACTATGCAGCCTTTTAGATTTCGTAAATTAGATGGAAGAGGAGAGTGCTGTCGGATACGTCTTTCCACCATATTCCACACAATTTCTATGGGGTAAAGATCCGGATTATGCAGTGGCTAGGGAAGGTGTTGGAAATCAGACTATAGTGATAGTGATGTTCAACGAACCAATTTTGAACACTTCTTGTACGATGTATAGCTGCATTATCGTCCATGAAATATCCGTCGCCTAGAGAGTAAAAATGCAACTTTGCAGGCTGCACTTGATCTTCCAGTATATCTAGGTATCTCATGGCTCTTTCTGTACCCCCGAGGAACACCAGAGTACCACTTCTGATACACATTCAACCCGCCGTGGTATTTTAGCAGATGTACCACAGGGATCCTTACTTGACCCCCCTTTATTCAATATTTATGTGAACGATATATCTAGCACACCTCACGCTATACTTGCAATGTATGCTTATGATACAGCGATCGGTACACAAAACGCATTTCTTAGTCAGTTATTCAACATCTTCAAAGCCACATACACGCACTAGAGGCTTGGCTTATTAAATGGAAAATCAAAGTCAATGTGGACAAGACCATTACAGTCATGTTCATTAGAAAAAAGAACATTCAGCAGCATCTACAGTTATATGGAACAACTCTGCCCTGGGCTAAGCAAGTTCCTTAGCTCGGGGTGATCCTCACTAGTTCTTTGACTTGGACCCTACACATACACTCTATTCTCGAGATGTTTCGAATTCGGAAAGCTAAACTATACCCCTTAATTGTTCGAACAACGTTCCATCTATTGAGAACAAATAACTCATTTATAAGTTCATGTTCCGGCCCATGTTATGTTATGCCTGTCCAGTTCTGGTGTATTCTTGTAAATCTGATAGAAAAAAACTTGCGCAAAACTGTGTTCTTAGGCAGATCTCAAAAGCACCCTGGTACGTTCGTAATAGTATCATTGATGCAGAATTTGACATATCCAAATAAGATCATTTGATTACCATCTTGCAGTTAAATTTCATGCAAAAATGAGAACACTTACTTCATCCTGATCTTCAATCTATACTTATCTGCATGAGCAGCATGAAAAGTGGCCCATGGCCGTACTTATCATACACGCACTAGGGTGATAATGGAATAATTGTTATTTATAATTTTTACTATCCTTGATTTGCACTACTGTTATTATTATTGTACGCATTCTTTTTAAATTGTTTAAACCTTACCACATTTTTCATTTAGTACTTTTTGTTCCCAGCTCGGTCAGCTTTCTGGACAATCTCTTCCAACTAATTAGCATTTATAATATATAAAAAAAATCGTTAATGAAAATTTATTAGCTTAATTCATAGCGTATTATTAAGTATATTATTTCGAAAATTTTAATCGTTTGATTCGAGGAAGGGCACTGAACCCAGGTGTCCGGGTATCTTAAACATCGTTCCACGTCACTGCCGCAAAGACACCATACATTTACAAACATCCATGCTTTTCGGATTCGAACCCGATCCTTCGGTACCGCAGTAGGCTCCACTAGCCACTATACCTGTCTGAGAGTAACCCGCAGAGAGTAACTGTGCTTTTGAATCACTGAACCATTGCTTTTGTCGAATTTGTTAATAAAATATTCACGAAATTATCCCAAAATTCAAATATTTGGCCTTCGAGATGCACATTTTCGGGTGGAGGACTATGCGAGTTCAAAATTTGGTGGCTCAAGGTGCTGCCGTTTTTCCACAATACGAGGATGAAATGAGCTTACATATTTGCATATATATAGATAGATAGATTCTTTATTACTTAATAATAGATACTGCAATGTTAAATAAAAATATAGCGACGTATTAAAAATACAAAGTGTGTGATTGTAAATTTGCTGCAGAATATTCTTAGTGAGAAAGAAATATTTGTTAATTTAGAGATTATTGAGATTGTAACGTGTTTGCTGAGTATAATGGCTAAGTGCCAAGGGGTTAGGTTAGAATACCTGTTAATGCACAACTGTAAAAGCTATTTCCTTAAGCTCTTTGGCAAGGAAGAAAATCTACTTTAACGAAAGAAAGGTAAATTTAAATTTATAAAAAATAGAGAGTCTTGTGAAATAAGAATTTTAAACACTGGAATAAGAAAATGTTTGCTTATAAAAGCCAACTTAACATCTTTGATTAGGATGGTCAACTTTTATAACGGAGAAGACACAAACAATTATAAAAATTAGCTTAAGTTCCCATTAGTAAAACATGACTGATGAAGAATTTATTATAATAAAATTATTGCCCATTGTAATAATTGAATCTTCAGTTGATTGATGGTATAATGCAGTGGTCTCAAACTGACGGCTCCCGAAAAAATTTTGGTGGCCGGCGAATGCATATTAGTTTTGTATTTGTAATAAATACGATGCCAAAAGTTTGCAAATCGATAAGATTACTGAATTATTAATTAAGAGAGTAAACTTTTCGAACGAGCTCTGAGTCATTGAGTTTGTTTAAAGAAACTAAAAGTGAGTACAGAGAAATTATTAAGTATAATGACATAAGGTGATTATGTTGAGAATTCTAAAACAGTTCTTTTTTTAATTAAATAAAATCAAAATTTTCGTAACAGAAAACTAAATCAATAAGGCCATCAGTGAGCTATGTAATGATTCATGGATAGCAGATTTATCATTTGATTTTGACTTGACCGGACATTTCAAAATATTCTCGAAAAAAAAAAAAAAAAACTTCGAGGCAAGAATAAACTTATCGTTGGCATGTATGCTTGTATTAAGCCTTTTCGTTAAGTTACAATTACTGGAAACACAACGTGAATCAAAATATTTAAACACTTCCTGCTTCTTAAATCCTGCTCCATTATTGCAAATGAAAATTTTCAAACATGCGCCAGAAAAATAGCATTTTTAAGGTAGGAAGCTGAAGAAAGATGTTTTTATTTTAATAATTTGTAATTCAGTTTTACATTATTTTCATTACTATTAAAACGAACGTCAATAATCCCACCAAAAACTCTTCAAATGGAGTTTACTAATGATACAGATTTTATTTAAAGATTTGATAAACTTTTATTCCTACTGGTCAAAAGATAAATATTCTTAGTTAAGAATTTGCAGTAAGAATAATCGCTTTGTTTGAATGAACTGTTAAATAAGTCTGATTTGTACCTAATTGACCGAAGAGCATCTGCTATTCTTGGTGAAGTTAGTTTCTAGTAATTTTTCTCAAAGCTGCAGACTTTATCAGAATCGAAATGCCATCAGCTGCCAAGTTGTAATAAGAAATAAACTTTAATACCAAAAAGAAAATATTGTTTATTTCTTACTTTATTGTTTTATTTGGAAATATATGTATTTTTTCCTGCATGTGTCGAAGAAAAATTTAATAAATAAAGAGGGGGTTGTAATTTTTTATTCTTACATTTTTTCATACTTCGAAAGTTTTCTGTGAAAATCAGGAAAGTATTCACAAAATGTGCTTCAGTACGTTATTTAGAGATTAATTGAACACATTACAATTATTTGAAAAAAAAATGGAAAATTTAACATTTAGCTATGAATACGTTTGAATCGCGAAGTGTGACCAAGACTAATTTCTTACATGTACTAAAATTAGATTTCAGGTAGAAAATAAAAAATTAGAATTATGAGAAATAATTCTAATTTTTTATAAAATAATAAGTATAGAGAAAAAAGCATCTTAGAAAATAAAACTGAATATCGTTGAAAGAAAATTTTTAATTAGAATATGTTCTAGGGAAATTAAATTCTAAAAATATAATTTCCAAACATATAAAACTACACGCAACGCACCACACATACGTGTCGCGCGTAGGGGCGATAATCATACATTAGGAGTGTATATAAATTGACTTACATTTTGTTAAAAAAAAAGTCAGACTTGTCAGTTGCTTTCAGGTCATGCACGTGGCCCGCATGCAGTATGAGTATTAGAATGCTGGTACAATGGATAAATGCGATCATATTGATGTTTTAAAATGATATTTGAAGTCCTCGGCAGAAAATTTAATATACAGAATAATTCTAAATTCTATCAAGGGACTAAATAATCCTAAATCCACTGCTATGAATGTATGACTCTGCTTCCTGTTTAAATTGTCCTGAAATATTCAAAACGCTTCTTTCGTAAGCAGATTAAAATCCCACTGGGCATATCTGGCTGGAAATATAATATAAATTTCGAAATAACTCTGTGAAAGTGTTACCTGATATATATAGTAATAAACTAATTAACTTCACGCTGAAAAGATTAAATCGTATTTTAGAAGGTGATAATAACCTAATTACTGTCAAAATTTTAAGAAGTATAATTGTTGATTTTTGTTTCGTGGAACTATATATGCTTGATCACATTTATAACCTAAAGTTTAGAATTTGAACTGAAAATACTACTTTTTGAGGTCAATATTTTAATTGTGAAAAGTATTTACAACAAAAGATTACACCTTTTAAACTATGGTTTATAATTTTCGTAAAATTTCACTAAAACTTTTCTTGTGAATTGAGTCGGATCGTTTTAGTGAAATACATTTTAATGCATATAATGGTTATTTTATATAATACATTTTATTCATAGTATACTTAAAAGGGTTGTGCTGAATCAATAGTGTGCATTTCTATAGATTCCAGTAGAATTTTCTTTCCTTTTGGAAGAGAAAGCGAGCAAAAGAAACTCCTAGATAAATTGCTAAATGAATGCTAGAGAATGTTAAAATAAACGCTGTGTAAATAAATGCAATATTAAATTGCAGTTTGACCTATCATTTTATTGAAAGGCGAAAATGATTTGCGAAAGAGAATTTTTTATGAGGTCGCACTTACGGTATACACTGCTGTAATAAATGACACTACTTATATGCTGATTGAGAATTTCGCATGTTTCTTTCAAACTTGAGAGTGAAAAAGAAATCCACAATAAAATGGTTAGTTGGAATTTTAGCAGATAAAAAAAATAATTTGGGAGATAAAAAATTCCATACTTAAGTCGAATAGTTGGAAATTCATTGCAAAAATATTAGCTGACACAGTTCTTGCTAATACAAAAAAACATCCTGAAGGAACTGTTAGGTTTCTTCACTTTCAAATCCTTCTCATTCAAAAATTGAGAATAGTGATATTAAATATGTTGAATTAAATTGAAAAAATTCATTTGCATATAAATAAATATTTAAAATTGAGGTGTATAATTAAATTTTAATATTATTTTAGCACAATTTTTATTTTAATATAATGATATTTTTATGCATAAAAAGTTACTACCTACTACCTTTCATTTACAAATAAAAAGAAAGTGTCTGTTACGCATATTAGAGGCCCACATTAATTTGTCATTTATTTATTTGCAGCGGGTGCGTCTGGAATGTTGGAAAATAAATTCACCAAGAAGAAAGGGAGTGATGATGTTCCTGTAGATGCATGCAAAGGCTGGGTTGATTCTTGTGAATTCTGTGACAAAAGATTCAACAAGTGGGCTG
The DNA here is from genome assembly GCA_000611955.2 of Stegodyphus mimosarum. NCBI lineage: Eukaryota > Metazoa > Arthropoda > Arachnida > Araneae > Eresidae > Stegodyphus > Stegodyphus mimosarum. The sequence continues at coordinate 144,590 of KK113453.1, forward strand.
AAATCGATGATGAAACTGTGGACAAAATTCCGGAAAAACCAGGAGCTCTCATGGTTAGTTTAAAGAACAAGAATATCACAGAAGTTGTGAGCCTGAACGTGCATCTTACCAACATACAAAAATTAGCTATGACTAAAATAGATGAGATCAAGGAAGCAGTTTCTGACAAAAAGTCAAAAGCAACAAAATCTACCATCCTTGTGCGATGGCTAAATTTTAACAAAGGAGATAAAGATATTTGCACACTCTGTGCTCACTGGTATAATAACGGAGTTCTTCCAAAATTTAATGCTGCTTGGCCTGGATTGGATATCTTAGAAGAAAGTGAACATCTTGTGTTTTCGAAGTTCCATCAAAAATGGTGTTACCCAAAGAAAGAGGCTGTGTGGAAAAAGCCTAAACCACAATCGACAAAATCGGTTGATGTAGTGAAAAGATGCAACTGGTTTGAGCCGTGTGAAATATGTGATTTGTATTTTACACCATGGAAATCATTAACAGATGTTGTGGACAATAATTTAGCTCCTTGTGATTATGGGGTTTATATGTTGTCGGCTGTTTGTGGGAAAAAAAGGGAAGTGGTGTATATATGTTTTGATTCAAAAAATATCATAGTGAGTATTAAAGATAATATCGACATGCGTCACAAATGGTTGGCAAGTGCTTTGAAGAGGGATAAATTCGCAAATAGGAATGCCACTCCAGAAGTGAGATGGATGGTATTTAAAGATATAAATTCTGATAACGCTTGCTTATTGTATGCTCATTGGCTAAATGCAGATACGATTCCAGCATTCAACCATGAATTACCCGGCGGACGAGTTTTGGACATGAATAAAAATTTTGTCTATCAAACAAGTAGCAAAAAGTGGTGTTTCGAAACTGATACATTTAAGCAAGCAAAATTTAGCAAAGTGAAAAATAAGAAACAACTTTTAGATGAGATAAAAGATGAATTTGCTGAACTGCATTTATCAGATGATTAGTGTATGCTGTTCAGGATTGTGTAGTTAACAAGTTTCTATTAAATGCTTCTTTTTTTTTAATATTTCCTTTATTTGTATATTACAGTGTGAATATTTAATTTACAAAAATTTTGAAACCTCTCTGGATTTTAGTAGTAAGTTTTATTTCAAGCTGAAATGATATTCTCTCTTTTAATTTGGTTTATAGTAAGATAAAAGAAAATTAATCGATAAATATACTTATTATAAAAAAATTCTTGAAATTTTGTGTAAACGCTCTCACAGAGTAATACAAACTACTTTTAAAAAATTGATCTTCATAAGTATATTTTACATATATTTCAGTGTCTTTAAGAATTATTTTTGTAAAGGCTATTAAATGTTTTTTTCATTTTAATCGTAAGACGTTTCTTCTCTTTTATGCTTTCAAAACAAATCCTCCACAATCTCCATATAATGGAATTAAAAAATAGTTTTTTTTTTGCTCAAATATTGACATTCATTGGTATGACAAAATCGAAACAATCGTCTATGAAATTAAATGTGTCAAATGTTTGTAGCGTATTTTTTTAATTTTAGGCAATTTGTTATCGATTTTTGTTTTCCGTGTCGCGTGGCGTTTTCTAAATAGTTAATGAAACTTCTAATTTTGTCGTGTTATTATGTTATGTGAAAACTCTATTACTATAGTCATATTAACACGTTATGCGAAGATGTATTGAAATTTTTAGACAAAATTTAATAGACCTTTCTTACAATGAAATCCTTCTAATTCCTGAAATATCTTCTGTTCAGTTTTTTTAATCTTTTATCCAATTCAGTTCAGTTAAAATTACTTCTCTCTTCTTTTTAGAGGAAATGTTAAAATAGATTTAAAAAATTCTTTAGTTTTTTAGCATAGGTAATATCATTCTAATAGCTTATACGTGTCTTTTCATTAAAATATTCATATGCATTTTCATTAAAATATTCATATGCAATATCTAGAAAGTCATTAAGTAATTAGACCGGATAATTATTTGGACTCCTAATTTGATCATTCTTAATATTTGCAGCTTTTTAGGTAAAGACATTTAAAAGGTATCGGATATATCTAAACTTCTCTAATTACAATAAAAATATATAATTACTGTATATTGTCTTTGAAATCAGGCAACCTAGAGGAATTTCCTTTTTACAAAAGCCAGTGAATAGTTGATTGTTCTAAAAATATCTTAGTATTTATAGCATGCATTATAAGGTAAGGGATCCAACATCAGTGGGAACCTTTTACCTCGCTGCGCTCAAGTATTTGGAGTTACAGCTAATGAAAACTAAGATTTCCTTATGAGTATGTATTATCTCATTAGCTACAGGTTGAGCTCAGTTTAAAAATCAAATGGCAGTAAAACCCAATTGCTGAAGTCGTAACTCCGAACTTTTTAATCATAAAGACTGATATATTCCTGTGACTATACAGATTTATAAATCATGATCATACAGACCAAAGAACATATTCTACTTCACAGGATGACAATGAGCCAACTCTGTAGTAAAACAACACACTGAACTAAAAACATATTTATTACACATCTACGAAAGCTCTCTTAATAATATATTGTAATAATCACAATAAATATTGAATGCATTAAAGAGATTAATTAAAAGTTGAGGTGTTATTTTTATTATGCGAGGATCTTACTAGTGGCAAGAGTCTCTCTATTTCTCGAGAGTGTTGGAGCATTTTTAGTACTTGCTTTGTCTGGAACATTTTGCAGACTGAAACAATCGCGCATTTTGGCACAATTTTCCTATAATGAGCGTAAAAATCACCAAACTATTCTTGATGCCAAAAATAATTATGGTAACTCTAACGCAAGAAAGGAAGCATAATGGTAAATAACTATCTATTAATTCAATTTAAATAAAATGTTAATTTCATATAATATATTTTTTATTATAATTTATAAAAAAGGCTAAACACAGCTGAATGAAAGCATAATAGTAAATAACTAATTCAGATTATTTTATTGTTATAATTTATAAACAAATATGCATAATAGTAAATAATATCTGTGCATGAAATCCGTTTTCGAGGTTCACAAAATTGTATTCTGGTTGATAGTAAAATGTTGAAGCCGACATCTCTCTGTTCATCCGACTTACTTCATTTCCAGTAGTCAGAGTAAATAATGCTTCTTTCTGTGATAGTTTCCTTTATAACGTTCAATAAGGATTTCGCCGGTCGATGTGGAGCAGAGACTAAGAAACATTCATTAAATTCTCTGCAGAATCCCCCGAAAACGCATTGTGGCGAAAGAACAAACACGTCCGACGTTATTCTTTCTTCTACCGAAAAGACTTTCGTCTACTTCAATAATTTTGCCACATCCGCCGATTTTCAACTGAGGCCGAGTAATTAAAGCTTCCACACACATCTCACGTATGTAATGTTTTAGTCTACAGTTGTACTGTCCTTCATCTTTAATTGAAATTCACAAAATTAATAGATGCCATCTCCTTACACCAGAAATAGATGAACCTACCGGCTGTAAGGAAGAAGATTTTCGATCCTTCGAACAATTTTGAATTTACAATTTCTTTCCTGCTCCATCATTTCGCTACTGAGTTACCCGTTAAAACACAATTTCATCTCCTGCCTGTTTGAACATAATTTTATATCATTAATAATGCCTTTTCCTTAAAGAAAATTCTATTGCAGACTTTTCATCATTGGACAATTCCCAAATTGTTAGATCCATAGCGTTATCAAAAAAGAATTCAAAAATTAAACTACTATTTCAGTGGTGATTTACAAATGTAGAACTATCTAAATTTACACTTTGCGAAATTGGCGTGTTCGCTAGATTCGGCACGCGGCTAAACGGGCGCTTTTGCGCATGTATTTTCATTGCCATTTCGTACGGTCCCCATAACGGAATTGCTTTTAATTCTTTGGTTGTATTCTACGTCCTCTCCTTCGTTGTAGTTGATATCGGGGAAGCTACAGAATCATTGGCCAGTCGGTCCTTTAAATCCAAGTTGCCTTGATGGCACACAGTGCAGACCGCTGAAATCACTTGACACTGGACTTGAATTTAATGGCTCTTGTAATGTTAAATTTGCTCGTATAATATCACAGCATGTAATCTTACGCCTGTAACAGCTCGAAGATTGCGATTTGTAAGGCGCGCATAAATTTCGTATCTTTATATGGCCCATCACATATTCCTATTGTCGCTAGCAGAGCGACTCCATTGAAGTGACTGGTTTGCGTTTTTAAGTTAGGTTTCGTGTGAACTAGTTGGTCTTGGTTTAAGCTGCTGGTTGCAGCTTTTAATTGTTCGATATATTCAATAAGATCGCTATGGTCTAGGCTTATTAGGTGGATTTTCATTGTAGTAGGGATGTACACTGCGCCAAAAAAAAAAAAAAAAAAAGGGACAGTTCTATATCTTCCTTTCTATTGGGCCGATTGACGAAATTCAAATTGCATTCTTCATGTCTCGAAAGTGCGACCTAGGATATATGTTAGATTTATATACAACACTCTTCTAACATAGGTATTTTGACACAAAATCGGACTTCTTCTGATATAACACATCAATGTTTTTACATATGTCGATTCTACAACTCAAATTATGCCTAGATATTAAATTTTGTAAAATTTGGTGCGAAATTTACGGAGAAATTCAAAATTTTAACTTGGCGCCTTTTTTTCAGTTTGCTCCAAGAATAGTTCACTTGGCGAACTTCTTAATATATGGCAACCTATTATTCTTTCCCTTTTTAAATGAGCATGAGCGGAAAAATGTCACAATCGTTCCTTACTTTCTTATAATTTCTTTTATATTATATTTTTAATTATAATTGTTATTATCTTAAGGATTTTTTTTTCTTTTTCGAATTTCATTTTAATTTTTTAAGTTGCATGATTTCTTTCAAAGAACTGTTTTAAAATTTTCTATTTACTCATTCGACCTGAGTAGTTTAAAGAAAAGGTGCATCGTTTACTTTTTTCAAATAATTTTCTTTATACTATATTTTTAGTCATAGTTATTATTTTAGGTCAATTTTATTTTAATTGTTTGTGCTGCATTGTCTCTTCAGATAATTGTTTTAAAATTTTCTATTTATTCATTCATACTGCGCACTTTAAACATATTTATTAATATAAAAATTTTCTAGAATTTGATTTTATTTGAATTGCGTTTCTTTCGAAAGCATGCTTTGTGACCTAGACTACGATGCATTTGAAAACTGCATACATTAAAAGAGAAAATACACTAAAGCACAGTTGACACGACTTTCAATGGACCGTTCAGAAAAGATATATAAATAAGAGAGATATCTAACCGACTCAGGTTGCTGGTGCCACGATCAGGATAAAATGACTGGTCTGTAATGCCCATTGAGAGGTGAAGCAGGCGGAATAATAACAAATAAATAAATACAACCGGACATTTTAACTTAAGATGACATTCATACATTGCTTGAAACAGTTTTATCATTGTGCCCATTGCTTTACACAATTTTATCATTCTGCATTCAGTTTCTTAAAATTTTATTCGTATTTTACTCAAATATTTTATTTTTGAAATCGCAAAAATCAAATATCATATTAAAAAAAATATATATATATATTAAATTTTATGCAAAAAATTTATTTTTTCTTCTTAATGCTTGCTATTTTTTTCAGGGATTCTGCAAGTCTATTAAAAAGCATCCAACTTTTCGAAACATCTTGGTATTTCTGACATTCATTTTAAATAAAATTATCGCCTTCCCTTTCATAAGGGCCACCAAACGGCCAACCTGCAAAGTCGCTGGAAACTGGTAGTTCGCTCCAGGGTTCGTATCCCGGCGAACGGGCTGGTTGCATAGGCGTTTTCGTGGTTTTTCTCATGTGTAACGTGCATACGAGCTGGTTTCCCTTAGAAAGTTCTTCACGGAAGCATCCCTCCTTTTAGGCAGATAACCCTGCTTTGCCGTAACTTAATAATCCAATCCAATCCATTTCATCAGTATTTGGTCAGAGCCTTTATCAGTCTTTAGAGGCTAGGCATGAGATGAAAGGAAAGACTGGTTTCATCAAGAGGGAAAACGTCTTTAGATGACATCCATATACATCACTGGATAAATTCCTGAATCTTCAAATAATTCGACTGGAAAATCATGGGATTCTCCGTTTAAGATACGATATGATGTTCTATGACGTAATTTAAATTTATACCAACCATATAGTCGAAAACCAATCGCCCTTAGCGTTAATCTGCAATGGTATCGTTTTTGTCTTTTCCGTTAGCACAAGCTCAATTGATGGCATTTGCTGATGTTGCACGTCCAAATGTTTTCTCTTTGAACACCCAAACTCCTTGAAGTATTCTGAAAGTATGTTCAAAAGCATCCAACTTTTCAAACACCTTAGTATTTCTGACAGCAAATTCCCCTTCAAATTTTTGCTTACTTTTATCCCTAATTTTCTTCTACATATATTTTCAGTGCTTACACGAGAAAATTAAAATTTTTCGATTGTTACACTTCCATAAATTTTGCATTCTTGTCAGATTTTTTAAAATATTAATTACATCAGTTGCGCTTTAGCTGAAGACAGCTTTTCATTTTTTAGGCATTTTAACTATAAATAAAGTTTAAAGCTAAGTCCAAAGGATAAATACTTTAATTAAAAGACTTTTTTGCTGAATGACAAAGAAATAAAACAGTTCATAAAACATCAAAGGAAAGTTCTCAGTTTTAGACAATTCAATTTAAATGAAGTTAAAGTAAACTAGCAGACTATACACGGCAAATGTAAAATTTTACTATTACAAATATTTCAAAAAAAGGAAAAAAGAAAGAAATTAAAAAAAAGAATTTAAAAATCTGAACAAAATCATCTATAATTTTAAAAAAAAGTAGCTTTTCATATAGTATTAAAAACTATTTATTACGCATCATTGAGGGGAAAAATTCCATATAATTAATTATCCGTAAAAATTTATTTGAAATTTTTAAGGTTAAAAATAGCTGGGGCAATTCACTGTAACAAAATCCATAAACCACATTTGTCATTATAATCGCTCAAAAAAACAAAAAAAACAAACAAAAAAAAAGATGCGAAATTCAAAACGCTCCAATATCTAATATCATGTATATCTTAGAAAATTTTGAATAAAAAACTCTAATTTTTTGCAGGTGTGCCTAGAAATCTACTTTAAGATGATGTTAAAAATTTCATAGGTTATAATTCAAAATTTTTTCCCCAAAATATAGAAATATTCTTTAGAAATACAAATTTAAAAAATAAATCATAAAAAATGGGTGAATTTTATTTGGAATGAACCTAAATTTCTAATTCTAAAAGAAGGAATCAAGTAAGTTTAATAAAAAAAGCGATATTTATAAATATATACCAAACTCAATTAACATTGAGGAGCTAAAATTTTGATAGCTAATATTTTAAAAACTACTCGTGCGATTTTTACACAACTTGGCAGTTTGGCATAATTTGAGTCGTAGTATCGAAATATGTAAAAAAATTGGTATGTTTTTTCAGAAAAAAGCATGATTTTGTGTCAAAATACCTATGTTAGAATAATACTATATATAAATCTAATATATATCTTAAGTCGCTCTTACGGGACATGAGAAACGGAAGCTGAATTTCGTCAATCGGCCCAGTAGAAGGTGAGAAATAGAACTGTCCCTTTTTTTTATTAGTCCAAAGGGATTTAGTCCCGAAGGACTATTACTTTCGTTTTGCGATTTTGCGTTGATTCACTCTGAATGCCCGATTCACTTTTCAAATTGTTGCCACTAAATGTTATCGCTCTGCATTAAAGTTTAAAAAATGAAAAATCTGCATAAATGTATGCATGTTTTTTTT
>KK113455.1:10432-46320 GCA_000611955.2 Stegodyphus mimosarum
GACATTGAAATTTATTTGCACAGCGACAACTTGGAGGTATGTCGTCAGAGAAAGTGCATTTGATGGATAGTCCAGTGAGGTGAGGAGGCCTACACCTCCACTGGCACGCTCACTTGCAATATTATCTTTCCTGACGAAAGAAAACCTCCGAAGTTTTGCTGGCTGTTCCGGTTTCAGGTTAGTCTCCTCTAGAGCGAAACATACAGGATGATGAGCATTTATATCTTTTATATCTGTCAAATTCCGGTGGAAGCCGCGACTGTTCCAAGAGACGAGGGTGGCCATTATGTTTGATGTTTGCTCTTTCTGTGTTCTTTCTTAGTTTTTCGTGGAAGCAGATGCTTGGGAGTTTCCAGCCCCTCCTCTACTTCCATACTATCCGAATCAAGAGAATCGGTTATCATGCCATCGTGTGAGCTAATACTAAGGCTTCTATTTTTATTATATGATGTCTGAGCGGTATTTTTTGGTTTACTTTGTACTTGTATTTTTTTTTTTTGAACGGAGTGTGTCGGTTTTTCGTTTCTCTGCCTGCTTGTAGTATCCTGAGATTTATTTGGGTAGGTTTGGGTACTGACTGATGTTTGTGTTGCAAAAGATCTTGTTGACTTAACAGCATTAGCAAAAGAAATGTTTGGTCTGATCTGTGTGCTTTGAACTAGCCTTCTGGCTTCGGCATATGATATGTTTTTGTTGACTTTTGTTATTTGTATTTCCTTTTCTAATTTCCATTTGGGACACGAACGAGAAAACGCTGGATGTTCGCCTTTGCAGTTTATACACAGTGGGGCAGCAGTACATGTGTCACTATTGTGGCCAACCATAGCACAACGTGCACAGGTGAGTTTGCCACGGCAAGAGATCTTAGAGTGACCAAAGCGCTGGCACTGGAAACATCGCATCGGGTTTGGAATATATGGGCGTACAGGAAAATTGAGGTATCCAACCTTGATATTCTTAGGCAGATCAGGCGATTTGAAGGTCAGGATCACATGTTTTGTGTCTATCAACTGACCTTCCTTACGCATCTTGATCCGCCTTGCAGCACAGACGTTTTGGTTGGCTAGCTCGGAAACGAACTCTTCTTCGGAAACAGACAGAAGGTCGAATTCCGAGATTACGCCTCTAGAATAGTTTAGTGTTTTGTGTGCTGTTACAGTCACATCAATTTGCCCGAGCTTGGTTAATTTAAGGAGGGAGGCAGACTGTATAGACAAAGTTGTTTCAATCAGCAAATCTCCAGACCGAAGACGCTTTATGTTTCTTGGCTCACCTACGGATGAATGAATATATTTGTTTATTACAAATGGAGAAATCTTTTGCATTTCGCCAGAAGGACTTGAGACCAAAAGGAAACGTGGACAATTATTAGGACTATTTACATCTGCTTCAGTTCGTACTTTTTTGACAGTTGGCGTTTCAGGAGCTTTGGCATTTGAAAGGACAGGACTAGATTCAGGGTGACTTATTACATATATATTGTGGGATGCCATATTGAAGAGATTAAAGATTCGGGTCCGACCGCCCCACCCACCACGGAGCCCAACAAGGGAACACAGATTCCTGTGTTAGGGCTAGCTAGACCTATACGCAAACTGAAGCCCCACAGTCGGCTTTCCCGAAAGCAGGAACTCCAGAGAGCTTATCCCCAAGCCACTGACACAAGGACTAGTGACCAGCCGATTGACACCCGTGAGGACGACAAGGTGCCACCCGTTTAGCTGAAGCAGAGGCCAAAGCAGTGTGTTGGGGACAGTACCTCGCCCCTCAACTACCAGGACCCTCCTTTCCAGCGACACGGGTCTCCACGCATGGCAAAGACGTGGGCAGTTTTCTCGCCACTTCAGAACCAGAGACAAGGGCTGTTCCGGTCTGTCATGGCAAGCCCCAAACTCCGAAGAGGAAAACCTCAAGGGAGAAAGGAAGGAAGAAATCTTCAGCTCAGAGGAGAGGAGACGGAAAACAGGATAGATCACTGGGGCTCCAGGATTGTGACACCCGTGTCATCAAGAAGATGATCCCCTGAAGGGCTAGGGTACCTCGGGATTACCACACCCGTAATCACAAAAGTGAGCCCCTGAGGGGTAAACGCTATAAGGTTTTGCAAAGTAGGATACCTACGAAAAATTCCCCATGCTTTTCTGTGTTTTTTCAGCGCTTCATGACAGTCACGATTCCACCATGGTTTTGAATACTTCAGCATTTTTCCTCATGTTCTAGGAATGGAGAGCATAGCTGCCTGTATAACAGTATTAGTAACTGCTTCAACTGCGTCATCGATATGCACATCTTCTACCATGTTCCCCGTCAGCTCTGCAGTGGAAGAGAAGAGTTCCCAGTCTGCCCTGTCAAGTATGAAACGTGGGGCTCTGGAAATGGGGTTTGCTCCTCTTCGTGCAAGTGATACAAAAATGGGGTAATGATCGCTATTGTAAAGGTCATTTCCAACAATAAATGTGCAAAATGGCAACAGGGATGGTGAACAGATGGCAAGGTCGAGAGCGTGGAATGTCGCCACTGACACAAGGACTCTGCCCATCATTCAGGAGACAAAGGCTATGATCTTGGATCATCTGCTAAATTTGTCTTCCTCGGGAGTTTGTATCTTTACTTCCCCAGAGCGGACTATGGCCATTAAAATCCCCTAATATAATAAATGGCACAGGCAGCTGCTCTATAGGGTCATTTATATCCTGCTGATCAGTGTGTTCATTTGGAGGCAAAAACAGAGAAACGACTGAAACAACAATGTGAAAATTTGCTTGGATACCAACAACTTGGAGGGATGTCGTCAAAGAAAGCGCATTTGAGGGATAGTCCAGTGAGGTGAGGAGGCCTACACCCCCACTGGCACGTTCACCTACAAGATTTTGAGGAAAGAGAACCTCCGAAGCTTTGCTTGTTGTTCTGGTTTCAGATTTGTTTCTTGTATTGCTAAGCACACAGGATCATAAGCATTGATTATGGATTTGATGTCGAGCAAATTTCGGTGGAAACCGCGACAATTCCATGAGACGAGGTTGGCCATTATGATTCATGTTTGTTCTTTCTGTGCTGCTTTTTAGTTTTTCATGGGAGGAGATGACTGGGAACTTCTAGACCCTCTTCTATATCCATATTATCTGAATCGATGGATTCAGAAATAATCCCTTCAAGAGAGCTATTGCTGGGGCTTCTATTTTTATTAACTTTTCTGAGTGAAATTTTTGGGTTTGCTTTCAATTACTGTTTCTTTTCTTTGTACTATATGTGTTGGTTTTTCTTTTTTCTTGCTGTTAATAATTGGTTGGGTTTTATTTGGTAGAGTCTGTATACCATCTGAAGTTTGCGTGGCAACTGTACGAGATGATTTAAGAGCACTGGCGTAAGATGTATTTGGTCGAACCTGTGTGCTTTGAACTAATCTTCTGGCCTCAGCATACGAGATGTTCCTTGTAACTTTTGTAGTCTGCACTTCTTTTTCAGATTTCCATTTCAGGCAGAAGCGAGAAAATGCTGGGTGTTCACCCTTGCAATTTACACGTAAAGGCGCGGCGGTACAGTTCTCACAATCATGAACAATCTGTGAGCATCAGGTGCATGTGATGCTGCCACGAAAAGACATCTGGCATTGGAAGCATCGCATGGGGTTTGGAATATAAGGTCTTACTGGACAATTTAAGTATCCGGCCTTAATATTCTTAGGCAGATCAGGCGAGTTGAAGGTCAGGATCACGTGCTTCGTGTCGATTAAACTGTCCTTCCTTACGCATCTTAATTCGCTGACAAACGTTTTGGTCAGATAGCTCGGATGCGATCTCTTCTTCAGGAACATACAGAAGGTCTACTTCCGAGATTACACCGTGACAAACATTCAATGTCTTATGTGATGTTACAGTGTCATTTGCTTGGCCAAGTTTGGTTACTTGAAGTAAAGATGCAGACTGGGTGGCCGAAATTGTAACAATAAGCAAGTCTCCAGAGCAGAGACGCTTTATATTTCTAGGCTCACCAATACAAGAATGGATGTATTTGTTTATTACAAAAGGAGACATCTTTTGCAGCTCGCCAGAAGGACTAGAGACAACAAGGAAGCGGGGACAATTCTTTCCATTATTCGCATTTCCATCGGTACGTATTTTTTTGGCAGTTGATGTTTCAGAATTTGCGCTTTGAGCGTTGTGACTGACGTTGAAGTCTTTAATTAAGTAAATTTGTGGTTTCGCCATATTGAAGAGAATAAAGATTCGGGTCCGACCGCCCCACCCACCACGGAGCCCAACAAGGGAGCACAGCTTCCTGTGCTAGCACTAGCCAGACCTATACGCAAACTGAAGCCCCACAGTCGGCTTTCCCGAAAGCAGGTACTCCCGAGAGCTTATCCCCAAGCCACTGACACAAGGACTAGTGACCAGCCGATTGACACCCGTGAGGACGACAAGGTGCCACCCGTTTAGCTGAAGCAGAGGCCAAAGCAGTGTGTTGGGGACAGTACCTCGCCCCTCAACTACCAGGACCCTCGTTTCCAGCGACACGGATCTCCACGCATGGCAAACACGTGGGCAGTTTTCTTGCCACTTCAGAACCAGAGACAAGGGCTGTTCCAGTCTGTCAGCGAGCCCCAACCTCCGAAGAGGAGAACAACAAGGGAGAAAGGAAGGACGAAAGTTTCAGCTCAGAGCAGAGGAGACGTAAAATAGGATAGATCACTGGGGCTCCAGGATTATGACACCCGTCTCATCAAGAAGATTATCCCCTGAAGGGCTAGGGTACCTCGGGATTGCCACACCCGTACTCACAAAAGTGAGCCCCTGAGGGGCTGCAACTTCCTGTAAAGAATTTAAAAAGAAAAGCATTATTATGTGACTAGAAATGTATGAATACATTTTATAATGCTAATAATTTAATCCTGTGACAAATTCATCACTCCCCAGTGTTTTTTAATATTTAACCGTGTAAATTTCTGAAATACCAGAAAATTTATGTAAATGAATCAAAGAAAGGCAATATTGTGTGAATATATGAATATGTTTTATAATGCAAGTAATTTTGTGTATTTAACAAAAATGAATTAAAAATTAAAAAATTGTTTTATTTTAATAAAGTAGTAATTAAAATTTTTAATAATTGATATCTTTTGATTAATTATTAGTTTAAAGATTGAAATTAATTTTTATTAAAATTTTCTGCTGTTGATAAACATTTAATGCTGTTAATATTCATATTTTAAAGTAGCTTTCTATTTTTAAAAATTATTGATATTAAATTTTAACTTGTTAGTGTGTTCCTTTATTAAGATTAATAATTTTTAGTGTTCCTTTATTAAGATTAATAATTTTTTAAATCTTTTTACACTTTAAAATTTATATTATATAAAATTCTGAATAATTCTCTGTAGTTTTACTTATATAATTTTTTTATATAGGAAATTAAGCAGTCAGGGTCTACTTACCTTGCTGCTTCAAAACAAGGTCTGGAATATCATCTGGTCACAAAACCTAATATATTTTCTGCGGATTATATTTTTCGCTAAAGTTCTTCATAAAAGCTCCCCTTGGTCAGAGCAGTATTTAACGAGGGCAAACATGATGAATTCAAACAGCAAATTATCAAAGTAATATAAATGAAAATTTCCCCTAACACCAACAATGAAGTTAATGTGGATGCCGTCTGCTCAATTAACATAAAATAAACGTAATGAAAACGTAGGTACATATTTTAAAAAATAATTATATAATTTACACGCCTACAGTAAGCTAAAATGAAGTTCATCTCTCATCTTATTTTTTAATTGATGTGTCTCATTACAATATCAAGATTAGTACTACAAATTATTTTTTATGCCAAGGCTCATTTCTTTTTAATTGTCTTTGGGTTCTACAGTTTATTTCACCAGTTTACCAAAGAATTTATAGAGGTAATGTATAAATGTAATAGCTATTGAAAAATTAAGCATCCCGTAAAATGGCATCATTTAGCTGCAAGTGTTATAAAACTTATTTAAATCAGAGTTTTTCATATTTTTCTGTACTTAAAATGGGTACAAACAGTGGTACTACTACAAGTTTCAATTTAAACTCTCAAGATGCATCATTTTTTAATTCTGATCCCACAGAAGAAAGTATACGAAATTTTTTGAGTATTTTAAATTTATCTGAAGAATCCAGTTTTCCAGAAGATGAATATGAGACAGAATGTAAATATGGACGATGATCAGAATTTTTATGATGATTCGGATCTATTCAGGCAAATTTTTTCTCGGTTGAAAATTGCCACATTTGAAGTATTATTATTGCTTTTACATTTTTCATTGTATCATGGAATAAGTGTGTAGTTATTGAAGATTTAATTAAAATTATCAATGTAATTTTTGAAAATGATGTAATACCTCCAAGTTCACATTTATTTAGAAAAGTATTTTCATTAAAAATTGTACCTGAAACTCATTATTATTGCGCCTACTGGAAAAACTATTTAGGAAATGATGATAAGTGTGACTGTGTATTTTGCAATCATTCATTCAATAATAAATATTTCTTTATAACTATACAGTGGAACGTCGAGATACACGTTCCAGCATTGACCTCGTATAGCAAATTTCACATATCTAGAAACAAACTTCCCCACTGAATCTGTTCTTTACCCCAAACAAATATCAACAAACAATGAATTTTTCTAATGAACAACACTGGTAAATAATATGACCATAGTTTAACTTTATGAATGACTAGGAATTTTAACCCACTGGAAGCAGTTTCTGGATCAGAATCCCTTCACTTTTATTGCAGGTTGCTTTACCAAAATCTTATCTAATAACATTTGCTTCTATGACACTACACTGCCATTGCACAAGTTCATGGTGTGCCCACATACTGCTTTATTAGGGCGATTTTTCTCAAAGAATGTTTTCACTTCTTTCCACTTTGCCAAAACTTTTTTCATCTTACTGGAAGAGAGAGTTAGGTTAGGTTATTTTTCTATCGCACATAACCTTTAAGGTTATAATGCGCCAGACCAACAATGAATGGATTTCGATGTTGGAACATATATACATAGAATTTATTAAAACATGCACATCATACTGACAAGAAATTTAAAAGCTGAATGCATGCCTGAAAGCAAATTAAAATATAGTTACATAATACATTTTAAAATATACAGAGAAAACTAAAAGCTGTAGACAAGTCAAATTAAATTGTAAAATCCAATTTCTTGCAGATATGAAAAAAGGTTAACATTCACCTCTTTCCCGATCAATAAGTGAAGAGGGACGTCATACGTACTAAAATATTGAAAACGAACTTTCTTAAAATATGAGCATTCTATTAAAATATGGCGGACTGATAAAATAGTATTACACTTTGAACAAGTAGGTTCTTTTTCAGCTTTCAGAAGGTAAGTATGGTTACCTAAGGCGAGTTAAAAGGACCTCCTCCTTCCGACTTCTAGTTGTGTCCCAATATTCTATCAGGGGTTTTACAGATTTAAGCTTGTTGTTGACTTGTACATTCCATAGTTTTTGACACTTGTTAAGGATTTCCCTGTTGATGACCTTGTAGATATCTCTAACTGGAAGGAGCTGGCTGCACATATCAATATCGGAATTGGCTGCTTTGTCTACTAACTCGTTTCCTCTTCTCCCCACGTATCCAGGTACCCAGCAGTACAATATCTGATAGCCTGACATCAAAAATTGTACCTTTTAAACCCTTATTCTCCATCTAATATATGTACAATAACTTGCACATCAAAGGATGAATCCTGTGTTTGGCGCATATAGCCTTTAGAGCTTTGCACCAGAAATCCACTACTACTACCACCACCACCTAACCAGTGAAAAATTAACATTATTAAATTCAGGCAATCCAAATGAAGAACTTTTAATTTAGCAATTAAATATATAAATTATATACAAATCAAAATTTCATTAGAACTTTCCTGTTTTAAAAACCAGTTATTTGAATGGTAAAACTGCTTAAGTCTTTCAAAAATAATTCTCTAATTACAGCCTAGTTCAATCATAATGAAATTTGAAGCTGGAATAAGGCTAATATTCCCAGTTACTGTTGCTGATGGTAAAAGATGCTTCAACAATCTTAAAATAATAAAAAATTATGAAACATCTCATTTGGTCACAAGAAATTCTTAAACATATCTATTGTCTGTATAGAATATGAATTAAGTTATCAAATTTATTCTGGAAAAAAAATTGATTTTGCTCTATAAAAGTAAGAGGAATTAAATTATATATATATAAATACATAATTAGTACAGTATTTTTACACTATTTACATTGCTACGTATTCTGTTTCTTTGTTATTTGCTATTTTTCAAAAATGTATTTTTTTTAACATTTCTTAGTTTCTGAATTACATCATTACTTGTAATATATTTTTTTTAAATATGTAAAGCTATGATTAAAAATATTATAAGTGTTAGATTGTTGTGATTTAAAATAGTTACCTTCGATGAATATGAAAGGGTATAAATATCATTAATTTCAATAAATATAGGGGCATGCCTCTGCCTCAGACAAAAAAAATATCTAGGTAAGGCTAAACTTAGAGTCAGCAGTCTAATATATGTTTTAACAATTGCTCAGTGTAGACTGAAAAATACGTACCTATATTTATAATCTTAAAAAACACATATAATTTCTATACCTGTCACTAGATAACTTTAAGGCATTATTTACAATTCAATCAGTTCTTATGATTCAGCGAATGCAAAGAGATGATAATAAAAATGAGCTCTTTCAAATCCCTAATGCATTCTTTTGATGTGGTACCTATTGTCATGACCCTGAGCACAAATGTTTGCGACAAGAATATTTGCATCTGATAAATGTTGGATAATATATTCAATCCAAATTGAATTTTCACAATATATTTTCATATGTGAAATTTTCAGACATTTTTATACATGGAACATACCTTTATCCATATTAAGAAACCTTATAATGTATTTTGTTCATACCATTTAATGACTATTATCTAAAAATATGTTGCATTACTTAGCATTCCTGAGTGATAAATTATTTTCTGTTTCATTTTCATCATTGGTTCATTTGTCATGAGTGCCATGATCGTGTAAAACAACTTTTAAATCATAGGTTAGGTTATTTTTCTATGGCACATAACCTTCAAGGTTATAATGCGCCAGACTAATGATAAAATGGATTTCGATGTTGAACAAATATACATAAAATCTATTCAAAAATGCATATCACACTGACAAGAAATTTAAAAGCTGAATGATGACTGAATGACTAAAAGATGAATGCATGCCTGAAAACAAATTAACATATAGTTACATAATACATTTAAAAATATACAGAGAAAACTAAAAGCTGTAACCCTCTTCCACATCCATCTCCGAGGCTATACAGTCTCAGCTGATGTTCCCAAAGGAGCTCAAACTGGGATCCCTGAGAGGTTTTGAGGTTTTCTTTGTTTCTTTACTCGTCTTGCTTTGGTTATTGTTTGTTTCTTTGCTGTGTTGAGCTTTAATTGTTGATGTTACTGATTTTTCCAATTTGTTTTATATATATATTAAACTTAAACTATATACTCTTTAATTTTCTTTTCTTCCACGCGTAGGGAAAAGTGGCGCCCAATTGACACGATTTCGATTTGTATTGAACGATTTAATATATTTTTCAGTTCAATTATTTTACGCGATTTTGTCTCAATTGGTCAGTTGAAACGTGTGGAGGTAATGTTTCAATGGAAGTAGCACAGTGCCTTTTCCCCTGACGATACGGCTATGCTACTCTCAATGGAATATTGCCATTTTGTTCATTATGTACCTTGTTTTCTTGCAACTTCTGCTTTTCCCATTTTGTCAAAAAATTACAATTTTCATGGACTTTTTTGAGTTATATTTTCTTGTGAATTTTTGCATATGATTTTGAAGTTTTAATTGTGTTTATCATGTAACTTTGTCACTAACGTGCTTCTTCGAATAGGATTCAGAGGGTTTAGGGTGTACTATAGCTTTCGCATTCTTACTTGTTAATAAGAGAATAATAAAATTTGCAGCTAGATGCGCAGTTTTTTCAAAACCATAAAAGTTCATTCAGTTAAAAACCATTCAAGTTTTAACTTTTTAAAGAAAATTATACTTTGCTTTTTGCAGCTATAAGCACTTAAGTAGTTCTTCAATTTTTTCAAAAAAGAAAAGCAAATAAAGCTAATAGGGCATCCAAATCTTTTAATTCCTTTCACCCAGGATAATCTTCCTTATAACTACACTGTAAAGCAGGCTAGCTCCCTCTTTACTTTTACACTATTGCTCAAATAAAAAACATTAATATAATTAAATCAAGCAATTCGCTTTGTAAATGTTGTAGGTTAAATGCCATGCTTCCACCCACAAAAATTCTTAAATAACAAACACTTTGAAAAACTTACAATTGTATCTACCAAATAACATGTAAAACATGTTCTCTGCAATACATCGGTCAGACAAAAAATTACCTTAACATAAGAATGAACAACCATGTATTACATATTAAGAAATTTGCGAATAACAATAAAACTGTAACTATTCATAATCAGAACACAGCTATTTTAGAACATTTTCAAATGCATAGCTTTGAAAATATTGAAATCACTATCTTAGATATAGTACCAGACTATAAATTAAGATTATTCAAAGAATCCATTTGCATTCTTCAAAAAAGAGCACTTTATCCATATGGACTTAACTCCAATTTAAGTAATACCACCAATAAAAGCAAGGAAAATTCCATCTATGAACAATTCAGATTTTTTAGCCAACCAACTTCCAGAGGAAAAAGAGGAGGAAATAAAATTAAAAAATTTTTTCAGCTCAAGATTTAGATATGATGTTACATAAAATTTCTAACTTCTTTCCACATGAATCTTTCGTTAAACAAACTATTAATTTAATGCATAATTTGAAGAATAATACTTTATGGAAACTTCTTAACAAAGTTAAAAAGCAATTTGTAGGAACAGAGATTATTAAAGATTTAATCATTGATTTTTGCAACTTTAATATTCAAACATCCATTATATGATCAACTAAAAATGTCTAGTATTTTCAAAAAATATCAATCTCTATTACCTGATACTAACTTACAAGTTACACCGTGCTTCAAATACGAAAAAACAATAGGCTCTTTAGTCATTAATCACCATGAAGTTAGTTCCAACAACAAATGCAACTGTCTTCAACCGGAATTTAATACCTTCGTTGATCAATATCACAAACACATCATCACAGGAGACTTAAACATTGTTCAGAATCTGCAACTACGTCAAGTCATGCAATTATGAACCAAATTTTGTCCCACCTTCTCACTGAGAAAAGAATTTTGTACACAACAATTTCACAACGATCTCAATAAATTCATCATAACTATCAGCAATCGTAAAAGCCTTCCTAACACAACATTTTTAGAATGGAAAACTGCAATATGTAAAGCATTTGAACATACTTTGTTTAAACTTCCCCAGTTATCGGCATTACACAATAAAGAACTTCTGCTCACTCAAATTAAAAAATCTACAAAATATTTTTATAATCACCAAAATTGATAAAGCCAGCAATAACTTCAGTATTTATTGAAAAAAATTTTATTATGAGCTTTTGCTCCAAGAATTAAATAGTTCTAGCACTTATCAAAAAGTTAAAACTAGTTCCAAAATTCTATTAAATAAGTTTAATGCTCTCCATAAAAGACTGAACCTTCATCCTAATAAAATTAATAATAGATTTACTAATCTGTATGTTTTATCCAAATTCCACAAAACACCAATTAAATTTAGATTTATAGCCAACAGAATTAAAAGTTACTTAAAAGATATCGACTATAAATTTGCACAAATACTAAAACTCATCATGAAATTTATCAATGATTACGATTTTCAAGGATTACATTATAACTGGATTATTTCTAACAATGAAAAAATTATCAACATTGTTAATGAAATAGAAATACAAAATATTCAATGCTATGATTTCGAAAATTTATATACTACACTTCCCTTAGAAAATATTCTTTGCAGCCACCAAGATCTTCCAAAACTGTTCCCACAAATTTTAAATTTTGTTAATATGGACAATTGGACTTTGTATCTTAAAAGCATCCTTTTTAACAATTATATATTATTTAATAATACTATCTTTAAACAAGTACAGGGTGTTCCCATGGGAGGAAACAGTTAAAGCTCGATTTGTGGATTATTGCTCTTCTCACGAGAATTTAATTTCCTACACTCACTTAACAATAATGAATACCAGTATTTTAAGTACATTTTTAGATATGTTGATGACATTATTGCCTTTAATAATTTTGGAAAACTAAATAATACCCAAATTTATCCTTCCAGCCTAAAACTGAACAAGTGTCGCAAATTTACCTTTCCTACTTTAAAATTTACTAACTGGAACTCTAATATTCCGAAGAAAATAATAATCAATACTATTCATTCACAAATAGTCAGAACTCTGTTCTTAATTATTAGAAATTTTACATGTTCTTGGATGAATAAGGTGTAAGAACCTTACAACTGTTAAATGTAATAGAAATTATTAATTTTATATCTTAACTCATGAAAATAGTTATTTCTTAACAAATAGCTTTGAATTGAAGTGGTTCTCGTATAAGTTGCAGTATTTGTGAAAACCCATATAAATGTTTAAAAATTTGTTTTCTTAATTAATGGTTGGTAGTTCCCGGGGACTAGTGTAAATTTTGATAATAGCAATTTGATTGATATCAGTGTTTAATAAACTATAGTTTTAGTATTACTGATTTATGTGTTTACTTGAATTTACAACACACATAGTTTCACAAGTAGCAAGGTTCTTCGGGTTGTTGAAACGAAACTAAAAATTAATACACAACGCAATGTCTGAATTTGTTTGGTCACCTAGTATTTTACATTAGTTTTCAGTTGGAGTGAAGTTTCTGTTTAGTTTTTATGAGCAATTGAATTTCTACCTATTTTGTGAAGAGTTATTACTCTCTGAGAAAAGTTGGTACTTACGTATTAACGCAACCAGGCCAAAATTCGTATAAATCGCCAAATTTGGCAACCCTACTTATGGCAACTCTACGTGTTATACGTGGTTTTTCATAAAGAAATTATTTTGATACTGGTTAGATTGAATGCCTGAAATACTTTAACTATGGGTATTTGGGATCTGCCTGCGAGTGAAAAAGATGCTGTTGAATTGTTGCAGGGATATTGAGTCATACCAAACGAACGTACTAAAGTAAAAATTCTCATAAAATGAAACTGTATTTTGGTAATGGTAATGGATTTCCTGGCGCAAAACCTTTAAGGTTATGTGCGCCGAAAAACATGACAAAAAAGTTTCACAAACACAACATACAAACAACAACAAATTTAAAACTTTATGGCACTTTTAAAACGAACGATGAGAGAAAATGATGAATTGTTATGAAACATGAATAAAAAACACAGATTATGATACATTAAAATTCCAAGTAACAACATTAAAAAGAAGTCAAATTAAAAAATAAAAACCCCCGTCTCTTTCAGATAATCAAACAAATTGTCATTTACCTCTTTCCCGATAATACGGTCAAGAGGCAAGTCACAGTAGCTAAAATACTTTAAACGAAGTTGGTTAAAACCAGGACATTCAATTAAAAAATGACGCACGGACAAAACACTATTACAACTTGAACAAACAGGTTCACTCTCCGCATATCACTTAATTACACTAGGTAATAAATCACTCTTTACTTGACGAAAGGAATCTCATGCCACTGGCAAAGAAAAATATCCCAATATACTTTCAAATTGAGAAAAATAGGTCACGGCTGTAGTTATCTTCATCACCCAAAAAGAACAGGATGATTCACACCACTGCACCTAAACACTTGTGCCGATATCGCTGCTCACGTTTATCGAACGCCGGAATTGCCGAAAGTCGGCGTCTCACTCCTGCATCTCACGGGCCAGACCTTGAGAGTTTAAACTGGAAGAGATATCTCACTCATGACGGCGTTCTACGGGCCGGACGTCTGAAGCTTAAACCAGAAGAGGCATCTCATGCTGGACTAAAGCACGTAGTCGAGATGACGTCATCCTCCCTAGCCAATCAGCTATCGGCACGAATTCACTCTCCGAATGACGCAACGTCATTTTCACCCGTGCATATTAAGTAGACGAAAAATGCGAGTGTGTGCATATTAAGTGGCATAGAACAACGAAACAGAAACAAGATTGTCATATGCTTGAAAATAAAGTCTCAAAAGAAAGTTAATATCCCAAGGAGGAGATGATGCAAAGGGTTAAAAGAAAATAAGGCCATTGCTGGAAAGGATACAAGACAAGTGAGTTGGAAAATGCTGGATTTCTGCATGGAAGTGTTAATCACAAATATAACTTTCTGGATCCCAACGCGTTCACACACAACATGTAGAGCGCATGTGGGGCTCAGCGAAATGGCGCAACAAAAAACAGAGAGGAACAACTCGTCATCATCTTGACTCATACCTTATTGAATTTATATGGCGCCAAGCTCAAGCTGTTAATGGCGAAGACGGTTTTCAATCAGTGCTAAAAGCAATAGCCAAAAGATTTCCGGCGAAAAAATAATTCTGTAACTTATTCAAATTCGAAACCGGAAGGGTTTAATTGATATTTCATATTTTAAAACAAAATAATATAAAAACTGTATTAAAAATTATCTGTAATTAATAAATGCACATTTTCTTTCTATTCACACTTTTTTACTCAAACTTACAAATCGCGCCAACCTGGTTGCGATAATACGTAAGTACCGAAAAGTGTGTGAACAGTAGAAGTTTAGTATTTTACGAGTATTTAGAATTGCAAATTTATGAGAATTTTTGTGGCAATTTGTTTTTGTGAGAATTTTTGTGATAAGGTAGAATTTGTTGTGTAATTTATGCAATTAGGATAATTGCTGTTCTGCACTTTTTGTACAGGCGTTCAAGTTGTTTATGTGCTATTCTAGTGAGAAAATGAATCAGTGGGTAGTATAACTTTGTTTTGAACCGTAAACTTAATTGTTATCTGAATAGGGATTTTTATTTTTATTCGTTTTCTAGCATTTGTAATTGGAATTTTAGTTCTTGATTAAATTTGTTGCAGATTGAAGGTTTAATTCTAATTCGTATTTGAGTTTTGTGCTGAATAAGATCGTTGGTGTGAAATGATAATGAATACTTACACGGGAGACTTCAGGTTACTGGAGCAGTTTTTGTGAATTTGGTATTTTGAGTTTTTATTTAGTATATATTATGCATTTTCAGTTTATTGCCAACGTTTTAGACTCACAAGACTTGTTGCTTGTAGGCATTTGGTAATTTTTGTGTTTATGCTAAAGACTGCATCTCACAATTGCAGTGCATGCACTTTTTCTTTCGTAACAGACTGCTGTCACAATTTTCTAAACCGGGTTTTGTATGTTTCATTTTTGCTTTGGGCGTTTTTGTATAGATGTTGCTCAAGACTGCATTTTCTCAAAGCAGTGCACATTCCCTAAACAGCTCTTTTGAGATTTTTGTTTCATACTGTCTAAATTTTGGAGGGGGGGGTATTTTTGAACACCTTTTGTTTTTTTGTGATTTTCTATATGTGTTCTTTAACTTGCTTCGGTTCATTCTTGACGTATGTCTGTGAAAAATCTGTTTAGAATTTTTCTGTAAATGAGTTATTCATGAATTTTGAGTATATTTGTAGTATCTGGCACTTTTTCTTTTGCTTTTGGGAGAAATATTTCAATTTTTTCGATTTCTTTAATTGGTTTTCTTTGTAGAGTGGTATGCACACGTTTGAGAGTTCTCTTAGTTTTGGTTCTTCGTTCTTCTTTAGGGAGTTTTTTCGGCTGGTCTGAATTTTCTTTCTTGTGTTGAAATCCACTTGCAGTTAAATTTTATGGTTTTCCTGGCTAGGGGACGCCTTAGATTTGGATTACTTGTGGTTAAGCTACTGGTTTCCGTTGCTGAAGTTTTTCTCTATGTGTTTGTACTTCTATTTCAGTTTAGAGCTTAATTTCTTATAAGCATTTTCTGGTTCGTGTTGCAGTTGATTAATCAGAAAAAAAAAAAAAAAACATGTATTTTTTCTTTTACTCATTAGTGGTTTAATTTGGTTCTGGTTTGTCAGCATTTTGTTTACCAAGTTAATAACTAAGAGTATTTATAACACTTCACTCCTGCTGTTTGTTTTTTCAGTTTATTAGATTTTGGATTTAATTTGCTTAACTGATTGCTTTCTGTGTAAGTTAATTTTTTTTTATCACTGATCTCCGTGACAACTAGTTAAGTTGAATATTTGTTTGGCACTTAACTTGCTAATGTTTTTGGAAATGCTGTTTTTCTGCAAAAATTTTTGTTGCACAAATATTTTTTTCCCGGTTCGTGGGGGAATGTTGTGTTGCGAATCTTGTGTTTTTAATTTAAGTGTTTTTAATCATTTAAGTAATCAATTATTTAAGTATTTTATTTGTATTTGTATTTGATTTTTTTTTAAATCTGAAATTGTGAAGAGTGTAATGAATCTATATATATATTTGTAAAGAGGTATTTAAAATCTTTAGGCAATTATTTTTCCTTCAACGGTTCAATTTTCTAACGCAGAAAGGGGAGCGTCTTTTAACGGAAGTAACATCTGTGGGAATAGCCTTTTAACATGTTATTTGCAACTGAATTGCAGTATATCGTTGTTCCATTGTCTTTGTTACCAAGCTGTGAAAGTGGATACTGTAGTGGGCTCCCCGCTGTTCACTTACGTTTCAGCAGTGTGAATGCCGCCTTGTTTATAGCTTCGGAAGGAAGGGAAAGGTTGTAAATTGGATCTTTGAAGGGGCAGTTTTTGGTTGTTTCTTAGGTTTTTCACTTGTTAGCAAGGGGAGTCGAATTTTTAGTTTCCAGTTTTCGCAGGTGCTACTGTAGACAATGACTTTTTTCTGATTCGTTTGGGGGTTTCAACTTGTCCTATTAAATTATATTGAAAAGTCTCAGATTGGCAAGAATTTAATTTTATGTGTAACTTTTGGACCTATAATTGTGAGTGGGAGGAGAAACCGAGTTTTCTTCGGTTGTTGCACGAGTTTTGAAGTTTTTTTAATCGGAGTCTTCGAGACAATTTTTGAGTTTAAATATTTAGCAGAGAGGGCCTTTGGCCCTGCGGCCAAGCTTACCCTGGCTTGGGTGGCTTGCGCTTATGTTCTGCGGACGGACTCGGCTTTTAGCTGAAGAGATTTGCGATGCTGCGGCTGTGTTCGCCGGAATTTTAGGAGGTAAGTTTTGATACCCCGGCAGGTGGCTCGCACTTGCGATGCGGCTTGATAGACCTATTCAAATCAGAAGATGTGAAAAATGGAGAATTTTTCCTGAAATATTTGCGAGAAGTAGAACTCACAGCGAACTCTTCCGAATTTGAAGAGGGTGAAGCGTTTCCTTCGTGAGAAGAATAAAAATTCAACATTCTGTCTGCTCGAAAATTCCCGTTGTCGTTATCAGCCGAAGCACCTGAGTGTCATCTGGTTTATTACCTTTGTTTCTCCTTCAACTTTAATACTTCAGAATATTTGATTGCCAAACTTCATCATTGGTTTTCTACAACAGGACATTTTTTCTTGAACTTATTTTTTGGAACTGATTACCTCGGACCAGTTCAAAGGACTTAAATTAATGTAGAATATTAATTGCAATTTTATGTAAGGGTAGTCTGGCCAGCTCTCCCATAAATTTACACTAGATATTTAATAAATGAGTTTGATTTTATATTATTACTTGCACTTGTTTTTTTTTTTTTTTTTTTTTTTATGTCTGTGTGTCTATTTGTTTGAGCCATGAGGCTTTTAAGAAACATGGAGATTTTTCCTTGGGGTTATTGAAAAACGTTTATGCATTTTAGGGTACTCACAACGTGCCCTGTTTTCAGTAAATATGTACTAACCACTTATTAATGATTCTTGAATATGTTTTATGATAGAATATGTAATGACTTTTAGGTGCCAGGAAAGTTGGAACTAGTGCTCGATTTTCGAAATGGAACTGATTGATTGGTTTTTGAATATTTCTTCTCTGGTGCTTATAAGGTTCTGATTTAATGAATATGAATTATTCTTGAGTTTATTTTAAAATGAGCGAATTCTAGAAATGCTTGGTTGAGATATAGTATTCAGTTTTACCAAGTACCAGAGAAGATTTATTTCAGCTTCCTTTTCAGGTTAAGTTTTATTAAGAAGAATTTGCTTTGCATTGCTATGTGTGAATTAATTGATTTAAGAAAAGTTATATTTAATATTATTTTGAGTCTAGTCCAATCAACCAGTTCCTTCCTTAGCTATTTGACTAGTTCATTTTAGTTAGTCCGGTGCCAAGAGAAGTTGAGTAAGAGTAAAATTTTAAAATTAATAGTAAACCCGCAAGTTTTAAGTATCTATTTAACAGTATTTTGTTATCATTGTTTTGCACAGTGAAGGCCATTTTGCCCTGTATACTGATGTAATAAATTCATGTGTTACAATATCTCAGTGCTATTCATTGTCTACATATGTAGTTAAGACCTTGTCCTTTCGTCTGTATATGTTACATTTTCCAACCAGACTAGTATCTTCAAGGAAAAAAATAGTTGCCATGACTTTTGCCCTAATCCACGTATATTTCATAAAAGTAATATTTCATCAATTTAATGGTGCTTGAGTCTTTGTTAATATATGTAAATTTCTTTTTCTTATTACCAATTATACATTAATTGTATATAGATTGAATGTTTCTTAAGCAGGTCAATGGGGCCCGGCATGTTAGCTATTCCTAGCAGTACTCACATGCCATCTAGTTAACTATAATCAGAAAACGTGAGGTTGACCTGTATTGTGTCCTTGTGTATTGTCTGCCTATCTCTCACATACAGCCTCAACGGCAGTATGTGAAAGGCGAAAAATGATCACTCTCGAATTAGCAAAGTAATTTTTCTTTTATTGTCTATTAAATCATAAGATTATTTATTATTTGTTCATGCAGTGAATTTGCCATAACAAGCTATAATTAAAAAATATCTGTATTTATATTTTACATTGATCAGAAAACTGACAATAAATGCATGAAGAATATTTGCCTTATTTTCAAGAACTTGACTGCAGAAAAAAAAAAAAAAGGAAAACAAGGTATTTAAAGTAATTGCCTATGAAAGCTTGGACACATTCAACAAAATTTGTGGAATTTATGAATAAACAGATTAATCTTCATTCAAACAGATAAGCAATAGTTACAAGTCAGAGATATCCCACTTAAAAATGTAAAATGCAAGTAAATAACAGATCAATTCATAGTCATTTTTCATGCATTTTTAAATAAAATCCCATATCATAGGAATTACTGCACTTATTTTTGTGGGCATAATTCCATAACCTTAAAAGACACTACTGCATTGAAGGGAGATATGAAATTTTAATAATTTTTATTTCATTATATGAAGTAAAGGAAGTACTGTAATTGGGAAAAAATTTCAGTTTTCCAGATTTCAACGGAAGTATACAGTTTCGAATCTATTTTGACAAGCTTCAGTGTGATGTGTGCATATGAATGAACGTATGTATATTGCATAAGTAAAAAACAATTAACCATTAAGTGTTCAAATTTCATGTACAGGCTTTCTGTAACATATAGTTTATGCAACTCTTTTATTTATTGCAATCGGCAGTTCCAAGAGGGTAGTTTACTCAATTTTTTTTTTTTTTTTAATTTTTCACATAACTCAAAAAGCCATAGAATGTTGAAAACTCAAAAATGGTTAACAGCTGTAGCATTCAACATTATAGTTCCAATCGGCCTTTTCAAAAGGGAACTTTACTGGCCATACAAAGTAGTGTCCCACAACGACTATGCGAGGCCACATGCATTTTTAGTAACACGTACCAGGTAAAGTTCATGCACTTTTGAGAATAGTTATTTTTGGCATGTAAGTGTGGTGAAATTGATTCTAATTATGCTGTACATTTACATTCCTTTCAAATCTCATCCAGCAGAGTTGTTAAGTGCATCGCATGTTTCGCTATCGGTTTTGTAGGAAGCACAGTCTTTGAAAGAACATGTCATCGAAAAAGGAGATTTTGAGGCCTATTTTGCTTTATGAGTTCAAATTAGGAAACAAAGATGCAGAGCTCACTAAAAAATATGCTCCGTATTTAAAAACATCAGTGAGTGAGTGAATGAACTGCTCAAAAGTGGTTCCACCAATTTTCTTTCAGGACATGAGAGACTTGAAGACAAGCCTCGTGTTGGTCATCCATTCATACTCAACCAAGTCCAACTGGAGGAGAAAATTTCACAGAATCCTTGTCAAACCTGCCAGAAGCTTGTACATAGGTTTGGAATATCTGACAAAACCATTTGATCACATCTTCAGAACCTTGAGATAACATGGAAACTAAGGAAGTGGGGTTCATGTCTTATCCGAGGTAAACAAGCTGCAACAGTTGAGCATCTGCTTGTCATTGCTGTCACGTTGTTGTTGTCGATTCTGAATCAGTCTCATTGGCCGCTAAAACAGGCATTCACAAAAAAGAAGGTAATACTGTGTTTTCAGAGGACCAGCTTAGTTACCTATATAGCTTATATAGTCCACTATGAATATCTAGAAAGTGATCAAGCTATAGTTGTCGAGGCTATAGTCAGAACTGCAAAGATTTTCAGCTAAACTGCACCAGAAGCAGTCAGCACTTGTCAACAGAACAGGAATTCTCCTTCTAAATAATAATACCAGACATCATACGACAAAACAGGTGATTTAAAGCACAGGGAAGAGAAGTTCTGCTTCTGTTTAAATGGGAGGTGCATACTGAACCCGAATGTATCAACAGCTGGTCAAAATTGTTTTTTTCCTTTAGCTTAGGGTTCATCAATCGAACCATCTGCTGAACAAATCGTTAAAGGTGGAGGTCTGTTCCAGGGATGCTCTGTAAGCATATAGACATGACTAGCACTGGTGCAAGCATTTGCATCCCCTTGTTGCATTCGGTGGTGGGTGGTACAGTCATGTCTGAAAATACTATTATACTTCCATATTATGACTTCTTCAAATAATTGAATTTCTCAAACCAACCTTGGGCATATTATAAACATTAATAAGTCCACAGGTCAATGTGAAAAACTATTTACAGTCGCAGACAATGGAGCCGCTGAATCAACTGATAAAGTGCAGAAGGAAACCTCTATTAATTCTGAATTAAGATCTACTGAAAACAAATAACGAATTCCAGAAAAAGTCACCTTTTTAATAAACAAGTACATATCCTCAGCAATAGGCAAACCAAACAACATCAAGAAACTCAGATCTGGTGGTCTAGTTATAGAAACCACATCTGCCAAACAGACCGCTGCACGTTACAAGCTTACAAGACTAGGAAACAAGCAAATAAATGTCTTCCCTCATAAGAAATTAAATTTCTTGCATGGCGTTATGTCCAAATCAGACTGTTAGCTGATACAGAAAGGCTATTACAGAGGATGAAATGCTTGCTGAACTGAAAAGTCAAGATGAGTGCATACTGCGAAGAATTAAGATACGCCGAGATGAACAACTAGTAAATACGAGACATATTATACCAACATTTGACACTCTAGTTGACTTTTTCTGGCGTAGCTTTGACATGTAAAAAAGAGCATAATATGTAGTGGTCAGCTCAGATGTCAAGACCGAGCAAGCATCTACCCTTAATGTGGTCACCCATTACGTATCCTGCTCCAACATGGTACGCGGTTTTTGACCCTTCCGTATATACGGCAACATCACCGCTATATTTATTTCTGTATTCAAAGAAGAGTTGTTTATATACGATGTCGCACCTGTTCTACGTATTGTGGCACAGGAAATCATCAATAAGTTTGAATCCCGCTTCTTCCCAAGGTGGGATTTCAAGATGATATACTGCTTAGGTGGATATATCAGATATGAAATGCTCTTCAATCAAAGAGTGAACTCTTAAGAAAAAGGAACACAAGATGTGCTTCAAAAGGAAAATCACACATGTCTTCAAGCATACATAGCTTACTACGATTGTCAGGTTGACACAATATATTAAAATACTGTCGAAGAACCAACTGTTCACGGTGCAAGTGGAGGGCTGGTTCATAACAAGCTACATACAAGCTCTGGACTGGAGATCTGTTCTGAATGCCCCAGAACATAACTGCAATGCCTGATGATGAACTGGGTCTAGTTTCAGCAAAAGTGATGGTTGTGCAGATCCATAAACAACTGAGCTAACAAGTGCTCTGTAAATACTAAGTAAAGAGCAGCACTCTGCGCCCCAGGAGGTGTTTGCTAAGACTTTTGAAAATTTTAAAATTTTGGTACACGCCTTCCTCAGATGTAACACATAAGAGAGGAAGGTAAATTTTCGATCGAACATCACTCCCAAAAACTTCACTTCAGATTCTACTGGAATCACTGATCCATGAAGATATAACTCAGGCTCGGGATAGTGTTCTCGCTTCCTGCAGAAGTGCACACAAAAACTTGTGCTTCGAAAATAGGAATCCTCGTTTGTCTCACCAGTGCTGAATCCAGTTCAGAGCCATCTAGTTGTCTTTCTACATGTCTCATATCTGCCCCATGACAGCTAATCTACAGACCATCTACATATAATGATCCTAAAACTGTGGGAGAAAGTTGCTTTAAGACAGAGTTGATTTTTAAAATGAACAAAGTAACGCTCAGCACACAGCCCTGAGGCAAGCCCTCTTCTGATACAAAGACATCTGATGAGACAGCACCAATCCTGACTTACAATGTCCTTGCCCTTAAAAAATTTGTAATGAAAATAAGCAGGTTGCCACGCAAGCCACATTCGTGAAGATCACGAAGTATACCATATTTCCATGCCTTATCATAAGCTTCCTCAATGTCAAAAAAGACAGAGACAAGATGGTTTCCTCTTACAAAGGCTTTATGAATGGATGTTTCCAAAAGGAGCATGTTATCCACAGTCGTTCTTCCTTTTCGAAAACAACTGATAAGGCGATATGATATGATTCTTTTCCAAGAAATAGATTTGGCAGGTGTTTAGCATTTTTTCAAAAACCTTACACATGCAACTCGTAAGTGCAATGGGCCGATAGTTGGAGGGATCTTTTGGGTCCTTTCCTGGTTTAGGTATAGGAATAACAACAGCTCTCTTCCACGCACTGGGGAAAATATTCTCCTTCCACACTCGGTTATAAAGAGAGAGAAGAGCTGTCACTGAGTTATAGAGATGC
The DNA here is from genome assembly GCA_000611955.2 of Stegodyphus mimosarum. Taxonomy (NCBI): domain Eukaryota; kingdom Metazoa; phylum Arthropoda; class Arachnida; order Araneae; family Eresidae; genus Stegodyphus; species Stegodyphus mimosarum. The sequence continues at coordinate 33,654 of KK113455.1, forward strand.
TTCAGTATTTCGTAACTAATACCATCTAGGCCCGGACTAGACCTACGTGTCTGTGATAAAACTCTTTTCCACTGGTGCATCGTAAAAATGCTATTATAAGGCTCCGAGTTGGAAGAGTTGAATGAAGTGGGAATTGTGGAAAACTGTTGCTGGAAGAAAACGCAACAACTGTTTCACCAATAGTGTTGTTCGCAATTTTTTCTTTGGAGCTTATCACTTGGCCATCTTTTTTCAGAATAGAAAGTGAGTGGTCATTATATATTCCACTTGCTTTTCTAACTCTTTCTGAGACCCATTTAGATGACGTCAATGATGTTATGGCTCTTACGCCTTACTTTCCTTCCATATGCTCTGACTCTTATGAAGGCTGTGAAGTTTGACAGAGTTGGGTACTAGAGTTCCCTAAGCTTTCCTTTGCTGTCTCTGTTTCCTGGCACTCACGGTTCCACCATGGCCTTCGATATTTTCTTACTTTCCCTGATGGTTCCATCATGGCCTTCGACATTTTCTTACTTTCCCTGATGTCAGAGGTATAGAAATTGCAGCTGCCTGCAAAAGCATAGTAAAATCCCTATTGTAGAGCTCAGAGTTGCAGGAAATGAAAGCAATGGGATTTTTTTCGGAGCGCTGCTTAATAGAAAGAAATGCAGGAGAATAATTTCTCCTGGAAGAAACGGCAGAAAACGTCTCACCAATAGTATTTGCAATTTCTTCTACGGAGCTAATCACTCGGCCATCTTTTTCCAAAAAGGAAAGTGAGTGGTCTTTATATATTCCACATGCTTTTTTAACTCTCTCCCAAACTCGTTTACTTGGTGTACAGGATGTTATTGTTGACACATATGAAATCCAGGAATCCCTCTAACTCTGCCTTCTTACTTTTCGTTCATTTCCTTTGCCTCTTTTAAACGCTATAAGGTGGTAGTATTGGTGGTGAGTGAAATGTTTTGGCACAAAACCAGAAATCGTTATCCTGCACCAAACACAAGGTAATGAGATATGAAGTGATACAAAAGACAGTGAAATTAAAATAGCTATGAATTAAACAAGTAGACAAAGGAATGTACAAAATCAAGAGGAAGAGGTCTTATAAAATCAACTAAAATCATAAGTATTGAAACTTATATACAAAATTAAAATCAGTTCAGATGAGGTGATGAACACCAATGTCTTTGAAATAGTGAAATAAATTACGATTGACCTCTCTTCCAATTAAATGGTCAAGAGGTAAGTTACAGCTCTTAAAATATTTCTGGCGAATACTATTAAAAGATGGACACTCAATTAAGACAAGACAGACCGTTAAACATACACCACATTTTGAGCACAGGGGCTCATTGTCAACATTTAAAAGACAGTTATGTGTCATTGTAGTGTGACCGATTCCAAGTCTAGTCAACCAGTAAAATGCCAAAGTTCGATTCTAGGTTTCACGCTCTTTAATTTATTAAAAGACTGAACATTCCAAAACTGCTGCCATTTTTCCAATATCTTTTGCTGGATAAAACTACTAATGTCTGACATAGGGATGAGGCGACTTGATATTTCAACAGCTGATTTTGCGACAACATCTGCCTGCTCGTTACCTTTTATACCGGTCCCACCTATAGAGAATTTCAAATCCGAGCCTTCATAAGTTCAGTTTCAGGATATCAAAAGTTACCGGATTATGGGTGTTCGAAAAAGCTTCTAAAGCTTTTAGCGCGCTGTAGGAATCTGAACAAACTATAAACTTTTTCTGCCATCGCTTTGATACGTACAAAAGTGAATGATATATTGCGGTAAGTTCGGGTGTTAAGACTGAGGAATCATGGTGCAAACTTCTGCCTTCTACATGGTCACCAATTACAAATGCCGTCCCAACATGACAAGTTGATTTCGAATAATCTGTGTATATTGGAACATATTCTTGATATTTATACCTGTGATCAGAAAAAGTTGGGTATAGGTGACATTGTTAGTGTTTTTTATGTGATGGGGAAAAATTTCAAGAATCTGGATTCCTGCCTGTTCCCAAGGCGAAATTTCAAACTATTGCATGGCTTGGGGGGATATATTCGACAGGGAGAGTTCCTAGATCAGAGGGTGAACTCTCAACGAAAAGGGAGGCATACAGGATGGCAGTGCGTCAAATAAAATGTCACAGCTTTTATCAGTCAAATCTAGCCTATTAGGATTGTCAGGTTGTGATAAAATGCTAAAATTATGCAAGAGAGACAACTGCTCACGCCTCAAACGAAGTGATGGTTCATGACAATCAACATAAAGACTCTGGACAGGAGATGTCCTGAAAGTTCCAGGACAAATCCTCAGAGCTTGATGATGCACAGGATCTAGTTTTAGCAACACAGAAGACCGAGCTGATCCGTAGATAACTGAGCCATAGTCCAGTCTAGAGCGGACAAGCGCTCTATAGATGCGAAGCATGGAGCATCGATCAGCACCCCAGGAGGTATTCGCCAGGACTTTTAGTATATCAAGTACTTTCATACACTTCTTTCTCAACTGTAAAACATGAGAAAGGTGGTGGTGGTGAGTGAAATTTTTTGGCGCAAAACCAGGGATGGTTAAAATGCGCCAAACACAAGGTAATGGGACATAACGTGATATAAAAGACAGTGAAATTAAAATAGCTTATGAATTAAACAAGTAGATAAAGGAATGTACAAAATCCAGGGGATGAGGTCATATAAAATCAGCTAAAATCACAAATGTTAAAATTATTATACAAAATTAAAATCAGTTCAAATGAGGTGATAAACACCAATATCTTTTAAATAGTAAAATAAATTACGATTGACCTCTCTTCCAATTAAATGGTCGACAGGTAAGTCACAGCTGTTAAAATATTTCTATAAAAGATGGTTCAATTAAAAGGTGAAGGACCGTCAAACATACACCACATTTTGAGCACAGGGGCTCATTGTCAGCTTTTAGCAGATAGCTATGTGTCAGTCTAGTGTGACCAAGTCTGAGCCGTGTCAAAAGAACTTCCTCCTCCTGATTTCTAATAGAATTCCAAATCTCTATTTTTGGCTTCACGCTTCTTAATTTGTTATAAGGTTGAGAGTCCCAAACTTGCTGCCATTTTATTAAGAACTTATGTTTGATGACATGACCAATATCTTTTAAAGGGATGAGGCGATCGGACAGTTCAGCGGCAGATTTTGCTGTGGTGTCCGCCAGCTCATTGCCCTTTATTCCTGTATGTCCGGGAACCCAGCAGTACAGAATTTCGTATCCACAACTTGTTAATTTTATATTCAGCTTGAGTACATCCACTACCATAGGATTTTCAGTGCTGGAAAAAGATTCTAAGGCTTTCAATGCACTGTAGGAGTCTGTATATATAATGAATTTTTTATGGTCTACCGTACAGATGTACAAAAGCGCATAATATATGGCAGTCAGTTCAGAGGTTAGGACTGAGGAAGCGTCATGTAAACGTCTGCCCTCCACGTGGTCACCAGATATAACCGACATTCCAACATGACAAGTTGACTTGGATCCATCTGTATATACGGAAAGGTAATTTCTATACTTATACCTGTGCTCAGCAAAAATTTGTCTGTAGATGGTGTCATTAGTGGTTGTTTTGTTGCAATTATTGAAAATATCAAGAAGCTGGATTTGAGCATTTTCCCAAGGCGGAATTTCAAAATGCTGTACTGCTTGTGGGGCCATATCAGACAGGGAGAGTTCCTCGATCAGAGGGCGAACTCTTAAAGAAAAGGTAGGCACACAGGATGGACGTGCTTCAAATAAAGTTTCATAACTGCTATCTAGTAAAGCTAGCCTATTAGGATTGTCAGGTTGAGATAAAATGTTAAAATATTGCAAAAGAGACAACTGCTCACGCCTCAAATGGAGAGATGGTTCGTAAGAATCAACATAAAGACTCTGGATAGGAGATGTCCTGAATGCTCCAGAACAAATCCGCAGAGCTTGATGATGAACAGGATCTAACTTAATCAACACTGATGACCGGGCGGATCCATATATAACTGAGCCATAGTCCAGTCTAGAACGAACGAGTGCTCTGTATATACGAAGCATAGAACATCGGTCGGCGCCCCAGGACGTGTTCGCCAAGACTTTCAAAATGTTTAGTATTTTTTTCATACATTTCTTCCTCAAATTTAAAACGTCAGGAAGGAAAGTCAGTTTACGGTCGAATGTCAGCCCTAGAAATTTTGCTTCAGGTGCAACCGGGATCGCTGATCCATTCAGATATAGTTCAGGTTCAGGATGGAGACCTCTTTTCCTACAAAAGTGCACGCACACGGTCTTCTGTTGTGAAAAAGTAAATGATGTCCCATATGTCTGATGTAAATGATGTCTATATGTCCCATATCTGCTCCTCGACAGCTAATCTGAAGGTCGTCAACATATAAAGATCCTAAAATAGTTGGAGGAAGTTCTTTCAATATAAAGTTTATTTTTAAGCTGAATAGAGTTACACTTAGTACACAGCCTTGAGGCACACCCTCTTCCTGTTCGAAAATCTCAGCTATCACAGAGCCAATCCTTACCTGAAACGTTCTGTTCGTCAGAAATTTCTGAATTAGAAAAGGTAAGTTGCCGCGTAAGCCACTGTCATGAAGATCACGAAGGATCCCATATCGCCATGCCTTATCGTAAGCTTTCTCAATATCGAAAAAAATAGAGACAAGATGGTTCCTTCTAAGGAAAGCTTTTCGAATTGATGTCTCCAAAAGGAGCATGTTATCTACAGTTGTCCTTCCCTTCCGGAAACCGCTTTGATAAGGCGATATTATGTTATTCTTTTCTAAGTAATAGACTAGGTGGGTGTTTACCATTTTTTCGAACAGTTTGCATACACAACTGGTCAGGGCAATTGGCCGATAATTCGAGGGATTCCGCGGGTCTTTTCCTGACTTCGCGATCGGAATGACAACAGCTTTCTTCCATGCACTGGGGAATGTATGCTCATTCCACATCCTATTGTAAAGAGTTAGTAGGGCAGTCAGTGACTTATAGGACAGATGCTTCAGCATTTCGTAGCTGATGCCATCAAGACCCGGAGAAGACTCATGTGTCTGAAACAAGGCTCTCTTTTATTCAAACATGGTTAAATCTCTATTGTAAGGTTCAGAGTTGGAGGAGTTGAATGCAATGGGATTTTTCTCGGAGCGTTGCTTTATAGAAAGAAATGCGGGTGAGTAGTTTCTACTGGAAGAAACGGCAGCAAATGCCTCACCTATAGTATTCGCGATTTCTTCTATGGTGCTAATTACTCGGCCATCTTTTTCCAAAAAGGAAAGTGAGTGGTCTTTATAAATTCCACATGCTTTTCAAACTCTCTCCCAAACTCGGTTACTTGGCGTAGAGGATGTTATTGATGACACATATGAAATCCAGGAATCCCTCTGGCTCTGCCGTCGTACTTTTCGTGCGTTTTCTTCGGCTCTTTTAAATGCTATAAGGTTTCGAACAGTTGGGTATCTACGGAAAATTCCCCAAGCTTTTCTCTGTCTTCTCACTGCTTCCTGACAATCGCGGTTCCACCATGGTTTGGGATATTTGATCGATAGCTTCATTCGGAGGCAGATATATGGAAACGACAGAAATTAATCCTTTGATATTAGCCTGTATAGCAACGGCTTGAAGGCATGTTGCTAACGGAAGGACAATTGACGAATAGTCATGCGAAGTAAGCAGGCCTACAACCCGACAGAAGCATTCACTAACAACATTGTCCTTTTTCATAAAAGAAAGCCTGACTCGGTTATTAGCTTTTAGAAACATTTCCTGGAAAGCAAAGCCCACTGGTTGATAAACATCAATCATGTTGTTGATGTTCAAGGAGATCCTGGTGGAAATCACGGCAGTTCCATGAGCTATGGGTGGCCATTATGAATGTTTGTTTTGTCTATCCTGCTTCTTTGTCTGTCACGGAAGAAGACATTTATGGAAGTTTCAATCCTGCCTCAACTTATGTATCATCACAATGCGAGCTCATAGTTTCCAAAGAGCTGTGACTTTGACTCCCACATTTAGCGTTTTGACTATCATTCTGTTTTTTGTTTTTGTTAGAATGGTTTTCCTTAGTTGCATTTTTTTTACTTAAAGTATTTCCTGATATATTTTTGGTTGTGTTAGTCTGTGTTTGTTCTTATTTAAATATTCTGATTCATTATTTTCTTTTCTGCATCCAAGGGTCAGATTGGTTTGCATTCTGATAGATTCTACAGATTCTGAACCATCATCAGAAAAAGAGACATTTAAGCATGGCTGTGTACTAGTGATAATTTTCTTAGCCTCTACACAGGTAATATTTCTAGTAACTTTCAATGACTGTACTTCCTTCTCGGCTTTCCATTTTGAACATGAACATTTGAAATGCTGTGTGGTTCCTCTTAAGAGCCATTCACACTTGATACTCAACGACGCTATCGGAGCTAGGCGACGCATGGAACGGCGCTCTATCTAACCTAGCTCGTTCACACTTACTGGAAGTGTTTACTAGCGACAGCCAATAAGCAAGCAGAAGATTGCATGTGCTTTCATTTGTTTACATTTTTTTAATGGTTCGACCAAAATGTATTTTGTTGCTCAGTTTTCTTCTGTCATTTATTAGACAGGTTTCAAATCATCAAAAATTATTTAGATAAATAAAAACATGTTTCATTATTATGACTTGACACTTTTGGACAGATCAGGCCAAATGAATGTCAGGATGACATGTTTGGTATCAATCAACTGACCCTCTCTGTGTATCTTAATCCGTTCACCAGCACAGACATTCTGAATGGAGAGCTCTGCAATGAATTCTTCCTACAAAACACACAGAAGATCTATCTCTGAAGTAACTCTGTGACAGTAATTTAGAACAGTAATTTTTGTGAGCTGAAATATTAACCTCTAGGTTTCAAAGTCTGGTTATGGGAAGAAATGCTACCGCTTGAATAGGAGATATGGTTTCCATTAAAAGGTCACCGGATGCAGTCGCTTCATAAACTTTGGTTCTCCGGCAATTCCTTGAACATATTTGTATATTAAAAATAGTGAGGATTTAACAGCATTGGCATTTTCATTTATTTTCACTTTTTTGGACTGATTGTGTTCTGAAATTTGTAAATTTGAGAGAGCCATAATTAAAAGATTACGATAGCCAGCCCTGACATTTTTCGGCAGATCAGGCGAGTTGAAGGTCAGGATCTCGTGTTTCGTGTCAATCAACTGACCTTCCTTACGCATCTTGGTCCGCCTAGCACCACAGATGTTTTGGTCAGATAACTCAGAAACGAACTCTTCTTCTGAAACTAACTAAAGGTCAATTTCCGAGATCAGATCTCTACAGAAATGGACTGTTTTATGTGCTGATACAGTTATAGATCCTGTCCAAGTTTGGTTTGTCGTAAAAGGGAAACAGACTGGGTGGCCGAAACAGTATCAATAAGCAGGTCTCCAGAACAGAGACGCTTTATGTTCCTTGGCTCACCTATGCATGAATGGATACATTTGCTTACTCGGAAAGGCGACATCTTCTGCAGTTCGCCAGAGGGACTCGAAACAACAAGGGAGTCGGTACATATTTTTTTATTAGTTGACGTTTCAGGGGAATTGGCACCGGAGACAACGGGACTAGATTCAGAGTGACTTACTATTCACATTTCATGGGTTGCCATAATGAAGAGATGATTGGGTTCCGACAACTCCACCCAACACGGAGTCCAACAACACAGAATACTGTGTTGAGGCTATCCAGACCTATACGCAAACTGAAACCCCCTCAGTTGGCTTTCCCGAAAGCAGATACTCCCAACAGCCTATCCCAAAGCCACTAGTGACCAGCCGATTCACAACCTGAGGACAAAAAGGTACCTCCCGTTTAGCTGAAAGAGAGGCCAAAGCAGTATGTTGAGGACAATACCTGGCCCCTCAACTACCAGCACCTTCCTTTCCAGCAACACTAGTCTCCATGCATGGCAAACAAATGGGCAGTTTTCTCGCCACTCGAAAACTAGTAACAAATGCTGTTTCAGTTTACCGGGACGAACACCAACATCCAAAGAAGAAAATCACGAGGCAGAATGGAAGAAAACATTTCAGCTCAGTGGAGAGGAGAGAGAAGAGAGGATAGATCACCGGGCTCCAGGATTATGACACCCGTCTCACCAAGAAGAGGATTCCCTGAAAGGTTGGGTACCTTGGGATTGACATACCCATACTCACAAAAGTGAGCACCTGAGGGGCTGAGGTGAAGACGGGCAAGCATCAAGTAATCTTTAATAACAAAGGATGCCCCAAGATTTCTTAGAGCTTTCAGATCATCTGTAAATACGGGAACCTAAGTAATGTATTTGCGCCTGTGGTCAGAAAGAAGCTGTTTATTAAAACCCTGTTCGTATCTCTTTTGCCAAAATGTTGGAAATCAGCAAGAAGGCGATTCTGAGCATGATCATAAGAAGAGATTTTGAAATGCTTTACTGCCTGGATACAGAGATGTATCATGGTATTTCTCAAGTAGTGAAGAAACACAAGACTTTTCTGTCTTGGATGATCAAGAAGTGACAGCAGCAGTGAATAATAGCAGAGAAAACTGCTCACACCTTAATGGCTTGTAACAGTCAATGCAGAGATTCTGGACTGGAGATGTTCTAAATGCACCAGAACGTACACCCAGAACCTGATGATGAATAGGATCTAGCTTTAATATAACAGAAAGCTGTGAAGAACCATAAACAACTGAGCTATAATCAAGTTTGGTTCACATAAGTGCTCTATAAATCCGAGAAAATTAGCAATGTTCTGTGCCTAGGAGGTGTTCGCCAGAACTTTTAAAGATTCAGTCCCTTGAAAACTTGCTTTCACTGCAGGATCCTATTAAGGGGGCTGTATACCTCAGAAACCAAGATTTTAGTCAAAAAACACCTCTTTTTTTTTCTTTATGTTCCATGGAAGTATGATTTCTTATGGTTCCAAAACTGTTTGAATTTTGTTCCTACGTTAATTTAAACCGGAGTTATGATAATTTATTTGACACCTTGTCCTCGAAAAGCATACCGGAAGTGTGCCAGTCGTACATATTTAAAAGGCTGAAGTGGGTGTGTCAGAGTTGTTTACTTTTATTTTGGGATATTAAAACCTAATTTATTTGCGTTTTAAAGACAAAAAAGTATTTTTATGATATAAAGTGATGTTTATTCTATTATTTCTACTATTAATTTGGCAACAAAACAAAGTTCTAGCATATTTTCAAGCTGTGTGTTATAAATTCACTAATTCATTTTCGCTCGTGTTTTGATTCTGTGTTTACATTGCTGATAAGTGGGATTTTTCTATTTATTCTAAATTAAACAGATGAAATGTGGGTGGATAGCAATTTAATGTTTGGAAAACGCTGGTAATCAAATGAAATCGGTGGGATTTTAGAAACAGCTAATGCCTCTCGCAGCATAATGAGATGGATTTCATTCCAAACACTACCTTAATTTAGAAACTGAACTCTAAAACTCATGATTATCACAGAAAAATGAATTCTATATTTGAAAAATGGGCAACCGAACAGCTCATTCCAAATCTACCACCAAATTCCGTGATAATTACCGATAACGCACCTTATCATTCATTGCAACTCATTAAAGCTCCCAATGCTTCCCAAAAAATATGAAGATTCAGGGGTTGGACAAAAATATGTAAACACAGCATAAAATGCATGTTTGAACTGGAATATTTATTCTTGCAAAAGCTGTCGGTGGCACTGATATGTTTGCTCACTAATGCCACCCATATAACATCCTCAATACATTGCAAGAGTCATTCATTATCGAGACATTGTTTCTATGCAGTTGTGAGTGCATCATGTTGGAGCTAAAATAAAACATCAGCAAATTGCTACGGCTCATCTGGTGGGTCCTTCCATAACCAAGACAGTTGAAGTGTTTAGAGGCACAGTATCTAGGATTTCTAACTCATACAGGAAAAGCCACATTCACTAAATTACAGCATGGTGAAAATATATGCTGAGTGATCATGACAGTATATCGCTGAACAGGACTGACTACAGCCACAAAACAGACTGCTGAACTGAGTATCGTATCCAAACCTTATCAGCACCGCAGGGTATTTTGGAGCAAGCTGTAAAATATAAGTGATCAAAATGCCTCCAAGAGGAAAAAGTGGTGGCAAAGTCATAAAAACTGCACTGAGGAGCAATGGAAGACTATTATTTCATCGGATGAGTCCTGCTTCACACTGTTTCCGACTTCTAGGCAAGTTTACATCTGGCGAATGCCGTGCCCATAACTTTTGGCAGTACTATTCCTTCTGCTTAGAAGTTGCATTTCCCAATCCATCCTCTTTGTTAAAAAGTACATAAAGCTACTCAGATTGGACATCAGAAAATACAGCCCACATCACCCAAACAATTATTACAGGCTTTGCGCTGATATTAATAGAAACTGCAATTTTAATCACTGCACTACTGAATACTGCTACCAAACATCACTCCTTGAAAGAATTCTTGAGAAGTAACATTTTCAAAATCATTTAGTCCTTGAACAGCCTTATATACAATGCTTTGTTCAAAATATGTTAGTGTTAGAATGATATATATACAAATGTTATATACAGAATTCTTATATTCTAGGTATACATCTGAAATTATGAGATGTTAAAATTTCTTATCCACATTTGCTCAGTTCTCAATGTTATACATATGTTTCCAGTCTACTATTTGGATTATCACATAGAATATCCCAAGTATTTGTCACAGCAATTTCAAAACAGAAGATTCACAAATTTTGGTGTGGCCTGGGTGAAAATAACACACTAACACCATTTTCCTTCCAGAAAGCTATGAAACATGCCCAACACAGACATCCATACGTGAAGAACGGAACTACACAGATATTATAACTAAGGATGTAGATAATCTGCTATTCAAAAGTTGCCAACACTCCACTCACTTCAAAACTGACAATTTGGAATACAAACATCCATCATGCACCAGTCTCTCAAGTTAACATATCCAAAAAAGGCATTCCATTATTCTCTTTACGAAAACATAATTGGCCAGATGTAAATTTAAGGAGTTAAGAAACCTCTTCTTAAAAAGTCTTAAAAGAGAGATACTTTGGCTTAAATATCCGGACAGTCAGTTTTAAGTTCCTTGCCATTTTCACAAGCACCACCCCACAAAACAGCCTTTGCAAGTCATTTAAAAGTTTATAAAAACGCCTTTCAGATTCACTTGTCACTTCATTTACAAATTCAGTCGTTAAAATTATTCTTAAACAAAAATAAGATACAACTACTATATTTCTCGTAGAAAAATGCTACACATATGTCCTGAAACTTACACGAATTTCGTTCACCATACAAGGAAATTCGTTGTTCACAGACGATCTTCACGATCAGAAAGGAGAAGCTAGTCCGTCACAATTATGTACAGACCATCGCCAAATGTGTACGGAAAAGTGTACCGTGACGTCACGGGTCTAGAGCTAGGTTACTATATTTGGCTTCTTATCGTGTTTTGTGTTGAATTATGGTAAAGATAAACATTTGACCATGATATGTAAACAAACATCGAAGATTCCGTGTTAGGGTTAGTCTTCGCGTATTAACAAATTTCTTTTTATGATAATTCAGTTAAATTCGCTGATAAAAGTTTGATAGAGCATGTGAGAACTTCCATTTTAGCGTACTTTGAATTAACATTTATTTCATGCTAAAAATATAATAAATAAAAGAACAACATAATCTGAAATTTTAATATCTCTTAGTGCTTCATATAATTTTTTGTAATGGTGTGAAAAAATTTTGTGCATTTATTTTAAAATAAGATGTAAAACTGAGTGAACTGAGTGTGTGTGTTTGTGTTGCATAATCTGAAATTTTAATATCTCTTAGTGCTTCATATAATTTTTTGTAATGGTGTGAAAAAATTTTGTGCATTTATTTTAAAATAAGATGTAAAACTGAGTGTGTGTGTGTTTGTGTTTTTTTTTTTATGTGTTTGTGTTTTTTTTATTTTTTTTCCACGAAAGCACCGAAACTGTTTAATTATGAAAATACTTCCATATTTAAAAATACTTTTATTTTTGAATTTTAAACGCAATTTTTTTGTTCATAATTTAGTTTATCGTAAAATGACTGCGCTTTCGCATAAGTTAAGATAATTTATGAAGTGAATAACTTCAGATATGATATGATATAAACTTCAGATATGATAATTTTAAAAAATTTGTTCTGCCTGTGAAATTTAAATTTATTTTAATATTTTGCGAGTTTTTAAGCGTGTAGAAATGTCAGAATTCCATCGATACGTGTACAAAAACATCGGAAATTGCCTAATCGTTTACTAATTATTGTGTCATTTAATGTGAGCAAAATGTTGTATTTGATTTTTTCCTTGATGAATATGAAGTTGTGAAAAACTAAGTTGTAGATGATGACAGCAATTTTTAATAAATGAATTTAGAAACTGAATACTTTAGAAAATTTATTAAATGAATTTAGAAGCTGTAGATGATGACAGCCATTTTTAATAAATGAATTTAGAAAAGAACTTTGCTTTTCATCTGATTCACAACTGCATGTCACTAAACATACTCCATAAAGTATGCTGAAGTTTTATTCCTTGCAGAAAACATGATATCTATTATTCCAGTTTGTCATTAAGGAATTATTAGAGAGC
>KK113456.1:0-11728 GCA_000611955.2 Stegodyphus mimosarum
TCGAGGGACAGAGTGTTCTTTTATTAGAGAGTTTTCATTAATAAAGTCTTTAACTTTGGATGCTCTTGTGTCTGTTCTTTGGTATCCCCATATTTGATTGCGAGCATTAAAGTCACCGCCGATAATATGAGAGATATCTGGAAATCTATTTATTATGGATTTCAATCGATCTAAACTGGTAGAAATATTTTATAGAGGTGATGCAAAGAAGGAATTCATCAATAATTATTCTTTGGTGGAATTGATAGCTATTGTAAATTTTGTAGAATTTTTAGTTTGTAGATTTGATATTTTGTAGAATTGATAGCTATTGTAATATTCTTTTGATGAGAAGTTTATTGATGGAGACCAGTTTATATTGTAGGCTTTCCCTTATTTCATTAACTAGTTATTTTAATTTTGGTATATATTCTGAATTCTCTATTTCACCTCGCATTTTCTCGTCAAGATGGAAATTAAGCGGGTGAAAGCGAGTATTTAAATGGGTGAAAAGAATAATTTAAACAAAGCGTTATTTTGCTAGTATGGCGCACGTTTGCTATTTTTCTCCTTCAGCTGTTAACTTAGTAGCGGCTACGTATCCTGTCCGTTTAATCAGTCTATCGCCGGTGTAGGTTGCTGAGTCAGCCTATTAATTTAAATTAAATTGAGACATCTAGGACTACTCCTTATCTTTCGAATTTATTGTTAAATTTACCTTAAGTTCTCACTCCAAGTAATCGGGATTTTTTGTGAGCACGAAGTCCATACCCTTTTGTTAAAGGTTGTGATAAATAAAAGAGCTATTTGCACCCTTTCCCTGCTGTATTCATTTTCACGCCGGTGCGAGAAGTCGCCAGGTCGCACTACAACTAGATACTTGTATGATAGCAAAAATAGTTAGATCTTACATATTATTGCAGATTATGGCTGTTCTAACTGAAATGAGATTATTTTCTTGATGGTGATATAGGTTCCACTTTGATGGCATAGCATTCATTTTCCCTTTTCTTTCAAAGTGGCCTTTTGGATAAATATTATGTCAATTTGGTTATCGACTGGGAATAATTGAAGATTAGCTGTTGCAGTTTCAGCTTTTTGTGAATTTATTCAAATCAATTAAATTGCATGGGTGCCTTGAAAAGGGTTGTGGAAGTATTCATTGTTTTTGGGTGTAAACTGAGTATTGCCATTTTTTAATTTTCAAGTACGATAATTGATTTTTTGAATTTCTGGATAATACATTGAATAGTTAGGTGCAAATGTAGCAGGAGGAACATCTTTGTCACTGTTATTGGCACCGTTATAAAGACTGCAGTTATGCAATGTGGTCCTCTAGCCGAACCTCGAAGCCAGAATTGTGAGCTTAGAATCTTTTGTTCATTTAAAATTTTGTACAAATTTAATTTCAATTCTCACTATTTGAAAACAATACGCTGCCATTGCCTCAAAAAGAATCAAATAGAGAAATATCTATGCTATCTTCACGCACCAGCGTATTGCCATTCAGTAAAGCGTAAGATATTTAACTTTCAAATTTAATCTTTCTCTTACTAAACAGTAACCCATGTGATTGAAAAACAATAAACGAAGTTGGTAAAAATATTTTTTCTACTTTTTTATCTGATTGATTCAAATGCAAATGCATTTAAACTATGTGATATCTGATTAGGAATAATAAATATTTTTATAAAATGACACTAGCTGGACTCATTAAAATCATTACATTGCTTTTCCTTTTTTATGATACTCTGATACTCTGGAAGGCAGCAGTCCATTCGAGGGGCAAATTTTCAAAGAAGTAATCTAGCGAACATAAAAAAAAATGCATGCCAACCCCTAAAACTCTCTATCAGGAATTCTAGTTGCTTTTAAATATTTGTGATTTTGCTTGTAGGGTTTATATTTATTTTAACTAACATTTATTTTAAGTTCATATTCCTTTCCTCTTTAGCCTTCATTTTCCCCCTAGAAATGCCCGTGCCAGAGTATGTAAATTGGAGTAGCACGCGCAGTTTATTCAAATTTAGAGGAAGCTAGTTGAGTTAAATAGTAGACGAAACGAGCGTGTAAAGGTCTTGCTTTGAAGCTACGCTGGAGAGATTGCTCGGTAGAATTTAGATCAGCGCGTGTCGGCCTTTGCGCCTAACTTTGCAGAAGTGCTAGACCTTCAACTGTTAAATCAGTAATCTTGCTGAATATCAGCGATAATTAAAAACGCGGTTAGTTAAGATCTCAGAGCCTCGTCGGTAGTGTTTGACATTTGTTCATCTAGTTTCTTATTTTCAGTTTTACCTTACTTTTAGTTCAACCGCCGAGTTGGCGCAGTTTGTGAGCGTCGAGTAGACGCAGTTGTAATTTTAAAAGTACAATAAAAGTGTTTCAACCCCTTCGCGCGTTTTTGTGACTCACTATCCCAGTGACTGACAAGTTGGGCCAGAGAGATCTTACATGCTCTTTGTGTGTATGTATAGCATCTGTGGCAACAAGGAAATCAAGTTTAATTCTTTCACCTCTTAGGAAATGTGTGAAAAAATCTGATAGAATTAATGAGGATCGTTTGGTGATTGAAATTAGGTGACATTAGTGAAGAATTTTATGACATTAAACTTTTATGCATTTTTCTATATTATTCTTATCTTCAGTGAAATTAAACAAGTTTTTGTTAATTCTGTTCTGCTTCTGTGAAAATGTTGAGGGCAGGGAGGCATATTTCCTGGATTTGCATAACAGAAAGAGAAAACTTCTGAGAAGAAATCAGCTCAGTGATTCAAAGAACGAAATAAATTATGAGAAGGTTTGTGAAACCTGCATTATTAAAGAATTTATTTTGAATCTTAATATTGACATTTTATTTTATGTGATTCTGACAAGCATTTTGCTATAAACTGTGAATGCTTTTTGTAATCTGGTAGAGTCATTAGGAGTTTTTTGAAGCAGAAGTCATGAAAAATGAGCAATGCCTTCACCGGGACTCGAAACATGGACGTCTCGAATACGCGCCGAGCGTGCTGACCACTACGCCACGAAGGCATGCGAAGAAGGCGGGAGAAATACCTTGTAGTCTGATGCCACTTTTTTTCGAGAACTTGGTGAGTAATATTTTAATATTGTTTAAAATGATTCTAAAGCATGTTCCATAATTTTGTAGTGTACTGATGAATTAGAAAACTGTCAAAATTTCAGCATTAGTTGGATTTGTTTTAGAAATGGAAGGCGGTCGGAAAACACAAACACAATTTTTTTAAGTCTTTGATTACAAATATATGATTAACAGTATAAGACAAAAGTAAAAAAAACACAAGAGTCATTTTCTGTCAATGAGCGATTTCTCATAAAATTGATCGGATTTTGAGCTTAAAAATTAAATTTCTTTCTTTTTATTTTTCAGCCCAAATGAGCATTAGCCCAGAAGAGCTATTAATCTCAACGGCATTTTGCATCGAATCACTTTAAATGTCCCAATCATTTTCAAACTCTTGCCATCAAATATTGGAGCCCTGTATTATATTTAAAGAAACTATATAATGAAGAATCTGCATTAATATACGCATGTTTCTTGCATTGTGTAAAACAACAGTATCTAGATTCATCAGATTTTGAATAACATAGGCTTCCACCCGAACATGGGCACCTGTAAGACAGGTTTGAAATTTTGAATTTGTTTTATTGCCTATTTCATTTTTTGTTACGAATTTTATATTAAATACTCAGCATTTTCGGAGTCTGAAGTAGCACCACTGTAACGAGTAAAACATTTTTATCTCCAGCTCGCAAGATTGTCTATCGGAGATTCTAAAGATTTGCTGTTTTTAAACTTTTTAGCCCAATGTGGCGTTAGCCCAAATGCTCTCGAAACGTGTATGTGTCTGTAAACAAAAACAAAGCGCCCGTTTGGGCGTAACATAAAATCTGAAAGAAGCTTGCAGATTTTATTTTTATTTTTTTCCCCGTGCTTAAGCATCATGTCACAAAACATAGCGTCAGTTTAACTATACTTTTTATTGTTTTTAGTTTAATTTCTTTTCCAATCATCTTGTGTTACTAATTCAAATTGCTAGTTGAAAAATTTTTTTTTCAAATTTTAGAGTCCTTTTCTACTGAAATACGTTCAGCAAATTTTAAATCCTGAATCTGAAGGTATTCTGAGTGCTCAAAAACTATTAAAATATACATTGAGCCATAAATTTATACCAGAGTGCTTTAGATTATTATCCAACAGAATTCGGATTTATTTTGCAGTTTCTTTTTCTTTTCAAATTTTATTTTAAAATATCAGTGTAGTTTTGTTTTCCATTATAGTGTCAACAAACTAGCGACAACTTTTCTAAAAAATATAATACACCCGTATATCACAGTTAATTTCTGCTTCGCTATTTAATACTATTAGAAGAAACTTTAGTTTTATAAATATTTCAGGGATTCTTCCGCTTGCTAAAAGTGAACTAACCGTATTCATAGGTATTTAGCTTTCTTAATATTACTTTACACCAGCATTCAAAATTCATATATTTCTAAAATTCAAAAAATGAAAGCTGAAGCCATAAATTCCTTCACTGACATAGATTTTTATCTTACTTTTTATCTTTGTAGCGGTAGACCTGATTCTTATTTTAATGGTTTATAGTTTAATTAATACTCTATACTCTACAGTATTAGCAGAGTTATCATTTAGTTTGAACTTATCAGACTCTATTATTTTAATCGTTTATGTTGTATTTCACAAAATACCTTTGATTGTCATCCATGTCTTCTTCTAAACTCATGTCTATAAATTAAGGATAATGCAAAATCAGGCAAAGGAAGCGTTAGAAGCAAAACAAATTTGACTTATTTGTAAAGCTTATTTATTAAACAAAAGGTAAAGAGCAAAAAAGATGCTATATGTTTGATATTATTAAAAAAATTAGCAATTTTTTCTCCCTGGAGCAAATTACAAAAAAACCTATTTACAAAAAACCAACAATACATGGTTGGTATGATTGTTAATACATTGTATGTCTCCCAGACGATGCAATACAGTCCGTACAACGCCTAGGCACGCTGAGTACCAAATTGTCGATGTGATCTTGGGGAATATTACACCACTCAAAAAGCAATGCTCTCCGAAGTTCCGGCAGATATGTAGGAGGAGGTTGACGGGCTGCAACTCGTCGGCCAAGCATGTCCCACACGTGTTCTACTGTATTCAAGTCCGCTGAGAATGCTGGCCAGTCCATACGAGTGATATTCTCCCCGATTGAAGGTATTCGCTTACGATGTTTGCACGGTGAGGACGGGCGTTGTCATCAATAAACACAAATTGTGCCCCCATGGCGCCCCGAAACATGCTGTTCCAGAATGACGTCCCTATAGATTTGGCTTGTCATGGTTCCAGTTTGAACATGCAGGTTAGTTCTGGAACCCAGAATAATACCACCCCAAACGAGCACTCCTGCACCATCGTGACGGTGTCGTTCAATGATGTTTTCTTGGTGGTAACGGGTACCTGGAGCTCTCCATATGAAAGTCCGGGGAGAATCTAACTGCAAGCTAAACCTGGACTCGTCGGAAAACATCACACAAGCTCCACAATGCATGCTCTTTACTTCAGGCTAACCGCAGGCGACAGTGAGTTGCAGTAAGTGGAACGCATCTGACAGGTCTACGAGCATATAGACCAATCTGCCCTAAGCGTCTGTACACGGTCTGCCTTGAAATTGTCGTACCAGTGGCTGAAGAGAGCTGACGAGACAGGGCTGAGGCTGTGCTCCGCCTGTTCCTTTTGGCAATAACTGCCAAATACCGGTCCTCATTCGGCGTTGTAACTCTGGGGCGACCTTTGCTGTAACGTCTACTCACATTACCATCATCTTGAAATTGTTACCAAAGCCTGGAAATGATACTCTGGGCAATTTCAAGTTCGTCTGATACTTCCAGTTGGGTACGCCGACATTCCAGACGGCCGGTAATTCTACCACCTAAAAAATCATCCAAATGCGTCCTTTGGGTCATAACTATTCGGTTATTGCACTGAAATGCTTATAAAGCGTCTGCGAACAATTTTACTTCTTTACCTGTATTCCTTATATATCACTCTCTTACACGCTCGTCATTGTGACGTACCATCGGTGTCATCTGGTTACTTCCTGAAATTTGCATATGATTCTTGAAGATGTGTGTAGTGATTTTACAGGTGATATATTTATTTTAGAGTTCGATTTCCGCGTGACTCTGAATTATCCTTAATTTATGGACATGAGGGTAGTTTGATTTCGATCACGCTTTGAATAAAATATTTTCATCATTATTTCAAATATCATAAAATGTCTTAAATTATTCATTTCAATAACTTGTCTGATAAGTTTTGATTTTTAAAGTAGCAAATTCAGAAAAATTTACTAGTTCTTAATCACAAATTTCTAATCACATATGCTTTTTTGAATAAAGCTTGATAACAAAACACTGAAGTAAAATAAATTCAAAGACATCTTAATTGAAGAATTTAAGAAGACGAATTTTAGATGTTACCTGCTGCTTTCATACAAAATAATGCCACAAACTTATACAATGTTTTCATTGCAGACAATTTTATTTGACTTTCATGACATGATCTTTCCTACTTTAAGTGAATATGCTGATTTTTATCATGAAGGTTTTATTTTGGGAAAATAAACATTAGCTAAATGGTTTCTATTGAGAATAATGGCGGTGTAGTAGAATTTTTGTTCACCAAAGGAGAATACTGGACGCAAGTAAATAACAAAAAGTTTCAACTGATCTTTTCTTTGCTTTAACAGAATAGATGAACACTATATATCAACTTATAACATGTGATAAAAGCAAGATAAGATTAACATTTGATAAATTGACATAAATTCTGCGCCATAGCTTTGGTTCTATTTGGCATTATATCCGTCATCAGATACTTGTCTAAGAATCGATGCGTTGCATGTCCATAAATTAAGGATAGCAGATACAGCCTGGACTAGAATCTCACGCTCTGCTGGACTTCTATTGCCCTTTCTGTTTTTAACACCTACATCCAAGTCATCATACTGTGAATCACAACGCCGCAACACGATGAGAAAAAAACGCCTACAGCCACGACATCAACGACAATAACCCCTCAGATAACTACATCAGGACAATACGTTTCTCTAACTTCTACGATTATACAACTCTGAACTTCTCATAGTTTTCCTCACTACGCAGAAGCAAGACGGGATGCAAATTTTCAACATTAAGAACTGTGCATATGTTTCAAAACGATTCCTGTTTTAAAGCTACAATTTCATATATTTAAAATTTTTTAGTTTGTTTTCTGAAAATAAAAATCTACTATAAGACACAGCATATATAATATTTTAAGCAATCCAATTGTATGAGCAAAATAAAATCGTATGAAATCATTATTTCATATTTATAAGATTTGAAGCTGCTTAAGAGATAATAAAGGCAAATATACAAGTCAATGTGTTTTCTGGAAATATTCTAGACGATGATGATCATAATTAAAACTAGCCGAACTAGCTGTGAACTCAGACTAGCTGTTTAATTTTGAGCTGTTTTCAAACGCAGAACAAATCAAAACAAATGCTACAGAAAGAAAACGTACCTGTCACTACTATAACGAATTTATTTTTCAAATGAGCTATAACATGAAAGTACAATTCTTCATGTTTCTATGGACACGTACAGATGTTCGATGTGGAGACCTTTTGTAACACAGCAGACGTCTGCGCAACAGTTTAGTTCCTTGAGCTCCTAAGGTTTATGGATCCGCCATATTCTAACTCTTGGACCCATGAAGGCGATCAAATGACTTACCGTTTCGTCTAGAATTTCGAAGTAAAATAACTCAGAAGAAAGTTTGAAAAAAATTATTATCAGCCTAACAGTTACATAGTACAACTCTCCATTGGGTTACCTAAGCTATGTACAAAAAATAAATCCCAAATAGAGTTTGAAATGGAGTTTGTTAGCAGCGTTTACTTTTGAAAATGAGTGATAAAACTTTAAACGTTTACGAGGGAGAAGAATTTCACATTATTTCCTGAAATTCGTAGTGATCAAGCAGTGGATCATTGAACAACTTTTCGTTTAGCAACTAAGCTTTCATGAAGGATGGATCAGACGTATATGATGATCGAAAATTAGAAGACAAAAAATATCAACAGATTAAATGAAGTGTGATGCTGGCATCAGAGGAGAGGCATCCAGTGCAGCTGCAGAGAGGCAATAATAAGGGGTGAAAAATTTTAAATATGCCGGACAGCAAAATACATCTAACCTTGTGCGATATTACCCGGCGACTCTAACCTAGTGCAGAAAAACGTATCTAACCTACTGGAATGTAGAAAGAAAGAAGGTATCGAAGGAGAAATCGAAAAATGTGAGAAAATATCACAAGTTAAGGAGATTTCACCAATATCAATATGCCAATTTTGACAGAAACTTTGGACAAGAGAGATGTTTGTGTTCTGTTGATCCCTCATTATTTGATACAGGTGTGATTAAGGTGAAGGATATATGTCAGGAATAAGAATATTTGATAAAAGGGGAATTAAACATTCTTATTAAAATTTTAATTGTTGTCAAATCAGTGATTCTTCCCACGACTCCAAATGTTTCAGCATGCACAACCATTGATGAATTGAAATAAATTATGATCTCCGCCTATGATTACCAAGGAATTATTACGAAAGATAGAGTTTCATGTGGGAAAAGAGTTCATTAAGCATGTTATTGTGAATGGTTTCGATGTCTGCAACTGCATAAAAATGCCTGACTTGCTTAGGGATAAGAAACTAATTCTGAAGGAGTTCTTCAGAAAATTGAGTCAAGTCTTCTAACCAAGCTCCTAGGCTGAAGGTTTACTCCGCCAAAAATAAAATCCTCCTAAAATTCTTCCACCGATTAAAAGAGCTCTATATGGATTGTAAGGCGAAACAGGTTTCTTCAGCAGTTACTTCCGCTATTCAAGGACTGAATAAAATTAGCCCTCTAATAACGAATAGAAAATTTCCAGGTGGATCACAGCTGTCATAAACAATGGATTCACACAGGAATGTAAGCAGATACCGCCAAAAGTAAAATTAACTTGAGAGAAAAAATATTAGTGAGAATAATTAAATAAAATTATTAGCATTGCGTTTTAGATTAACTTCGTATTAGTGTATTCCGATGACCATTACCTGTTCAAAATGTAATATAACAGGAATATTAATTACTAGAAATGGAATTATTTGTAATTTTACGTATTTGTTACTCTGACGATAAACCAGCAGCGTACCATTTGAAATCTATCACATTTCTACATATGTAATATCAGAAATTAAATTAACGATTAATAAAGAAAAGTAGCACTGCATTGTTTCTATTTCAAATTCCATTTGTATTAAAAAATTAAACTATATTTATTCAAAAGAAGTCACATTTCAGATCGCAAAGAATCGCACGTAGCTCGCGAACCTCAGTTGATGTGTCGGAGAGCCGCAGTTTGGCCATGTCTGGTATATAGGCTTAACAACAGAAAACTTTAGCTCGCTTTTCTAGTTTTGAATTCACTGTTAGCTGAGGAATAATGAAGGAATTTTAGCATACAATTTCCCAAATATGAAAACTTTTATCTCATTTATGTTATTTGCTTTCATCCTTCAATGTTTTTAATAATGAGGTTAACAGTGTGGCCTTGGGTTAAAATTTATATACAGTAGAACTGTCGTATATATTCTATAGTGCTCCAAAAGTTTCATATACTAATTTTTATTCAGATGTTCTCAGTGCTATTTTGTATATAGAATATCGAATAAATATTGCATATTCCGAATATATTTTGCTGCTGAAGCAACTGGGGAACTGTGCGAAAAAGAAATAACCGAAACAGTATAAAAGAAAATTTCTATTGAGATTACTTCAAAGTAAAGCCAGAAAAATAGCTTTTATAAATTAGAAGTGTTAAATAATAATTTAATTTTAATTCAAGTTGCATTTTTTAATTTTAGCTTAAGGCTCATCATTTTTTAAGATACAATTGCAATAATACTCATTTAAAGTGTTATACTTATTTTCGATGTAATAAATAACGTATCACAAAAATAAGTCCAGAGTAATATTAGTGAGTACTGACTAAAGTGAATGCTTGTATGTTCGTAGATTTAATTTAATATTAAATCCATTGACGTATGCATGAAAGTTTTAAAATAATACTATATTATTTAAATTGGTGAAATTCTTTTATTTTTATGATAGCTATTCTAGATACCTACAACTTTTATTTTTATAGGAATTTTCAGAACATGAATCAGAATTAATCTAAATTTTTTGCTTATTCAGAATATTTGATTTATATAAAAGCTTCTATCAAATTAATTTCTCATAATAATAAAAGATATTTATTGTATTCTTGCTAAAAAATGCTTCATTTTGCACATTTATAAAATAAAATGTAAGAGGGAGCTTTAAAGAATTTTATTTGAAAGGCTTGAATCAATTATTTCATATCTATATTTTTAAATCTCTCTGAATTGAATGAATTATGTATTACGTAATACATTTTGTATATGACTAAACAGCATTTTTCTAAAAACTACACCACTTATTTTAAGATTTCGTGGATTTCATCAGAGTTTGAAGTGCCTGTAAAAGTTAATTTTCTGCATTCACCATAGCTATGCAGAGAAGCAACGATTCTCCTATCTACCCACGGAGGAGGGAGTACTCCTAGATCTATTCCTTCCTACGTTTTCAAGACCCCTGTATTAGATTAAATCCAGTACATAAAATTTAGGGAAGAATAGAATTTTCGCTTTACATTGTTATTTATATTCATTTGAAAGATCTTTCGAAAAAGCATGAAAAAAATCTGTAAAATGCAATCTGTAAGACAAAAACCTAAGAAACTCCCCCACCCAATTAAAAAAAGAAAGGATAAATAAAGCCTTCGATTTTTATTATTTACTACTTATGGTAAATATTCAAAGAAAATCACAATTTTTATTTTAAGTTTATTTGGCAGAAGCAATTTGTATTCATTGCTGGGTAATTTTCGAAAATGCTGTTGATGTACGCTATAAGGCGTGTATTGATAATGTACATAAATTATTTTAGACTATCGAATTTCTTTTAATTGATATTGTTACTTAATTTTCAGTAATGTTTAGTGTAACTTGTATGTTACACAGAGCAGAGGCACAGCAAGTTGCACACAGCAGGGACCGGAACATTAAAAATGAAAAAACTGTTAGTCAAAAGAAGCTCTTTGTCAAGCAGGATGTTTACATGAAAAATATTTGTACATTATGCGTATAAATATTAAGATATTTCTGCTGAGGTGCTATATTTAGAATTTTGAATACAGGAAAATTATATTAGGAAATGTCTTCAGAGAAACACTGTATATGTTTAAACTTAATTTGACTTAAAACCAAACACTGCTCTAATTTTTAGACTGTCAGACTTATTCTCATCTCGTCTTCAACTGTCCATACTAGGGCACTAAGTAAATGCAACAATGTAAAGAACTAATTATTTATTTGAGCTTTAACTCGAAGATAAAAAAATCTACGTCAATTAAAAAAAATAATCCTCCTATTTGCGAAGGGACAAAAGTAAAAAGTCCATGCATTTACAAATAAAAATCTTAATTTAGATCCTAGCAACTTTGTAATTTCTCTTCCAAGGCTGCTAAGCTAATTTCCAGTTATAGAAACACTCATCCGATGGTAGCAACTACCCTGATGGATAATCACAAAAGACGCTTTTTTTT
>KK113456.1:11742-47037 GCA_000611955.2 Stegodyphus mimosarum
GGGTGGTGTTTCCGAACTTCTCTTTCAGTCTTAGATTCTTGCTCCTATTTAAAACTCACTTCAGTTGCACATTCTAAGGGACAAGATGAAACAAGTGCGAGACAGCTCTTATATTATCTTATCTTGAATAATAAAATTGCAAGATAGCTGTTATATTACGTGTTAAGAAAAAATAATGTGTCAGTCAGTTGTAGGTTGCAGGTAGTTAGCTGACTCAAGAACCGCAAATTAAGACTTAGCAACAATTGAAAAAGAAGGAAAAATAGTAAATTTTATACATTTATTGACGTTGTAGACGCTTTGGTCTATGTTGTAAAAAATGAATGCGTGTAGATACCGCACAGGAGAAGGGTAAAAAGAATCCTTTATTAACTCTTTTAAAATTCCCAATGCGTCAATTTGACGCTAATACACTAAGCCTCGTTCGGGAGAAAACTCAAGTAACAACACCTAAAAACTTGAAGATATTAACAGGTAGTAGAATTACGATACAGGGCTTCCTAATGCGTGTAGAAACCACACAGGACAAAGGTGAAAAGGACACTTTATCAACTCTTTTAAAATTCACAATGCGTCGTAGAATTAACGCTACAGGGCTCAGACTATCCTGTTTCCTAGAAGAGTGTTGAAAATCTAGTGGCAGGAAAGTAATAGCTGTTACGTCACGTTAACCAACAATAAATGCTCAGCAGAAGCTCACGCTACAAAAGCACAGAGTTCGTTCACACTCTCTAACTTTCCTTCTAGAACTCGGTATTTAAACCTTTTCTCCTCAAAATAGAATTTGCATTACTTCACGTGCGCTACCAAATTTAAATATTCTGGCACTGATAATTAGGAAAAATGAAGGCTTATAAATGAAGGCTAAACATAACCGAATTCATTTTGTAATTTCTTAAATAAATCAGTAGTATCTGTATTTGATGCCATGATCTCTCTTCATAATCTTTTCAATAGCATTAAGCGCAGGATTTCAATAAAAAAAGATACTAATGCTATTTTCTGAATGCTGTATTTAAACTGCGATAAGATATAAATGGTTCTGATGAAATCTTTCATATACCTGCTAAGAAAGAACATCAAAGAGCTTAATTCGCTAAGCATACCTTAAATAATAAGCATCCTACGAATAAAACTTAACCGAATATACCATCATAATATTCCAGTAAAACTGGTTGTTTCTTTCTCGAGGCTTGGTTATTACACTGTGTAGTGAATATTTAATATGCATGACAAAAAATTAGGCAAATCAACAACCTTGTGTATGGTGTAAATTTTAGGCAAGAATCTATCGATTTCAAGGGCAATTAGGTACAGATCCTTCATCAGGAGTACAGAAATCTGCAACGAAGGGAAAGTGACGATTATATTGGTACCCAAAAGGAGTATAGCGAAGTATAGATCCATCGAAATCGATAGATTCCGATTAATATCTACGCCAAATACAAGGTTGTTGCTTCTCTGGATCTAGGATCTAGCCCCAGCAAATTTCTTCCTGTTTCTCAAATTGAAAACCACGCTTAAAGGACCGCCGTTTTCAAACCATTAGAGGACAATGCGACAACGGACCTGGTTGCCATTACAGATAGTTCATTCTAGGAGGTTTTCCAAAAATGGAAGAAATGCTGGGAACTGTGTATTTCCAAGCGAAGAAAACTACTTTGAGGGGTACAGTACTTTAAAATGTTGCACATTAAGCAATAATTATGTTATAGCAAAAGTTCGGTTTCCTTTTGAACACACACCGTAAAACGGAGTAAATTGAACTAAAATTTGATTTTTTTTTCCCTTTTTCAATTATTCGTTTTATGTTACAATAATAGTTTTTTTCTAATTACTTACTTTTATTATTCAATTTAAGATTCGTAGTTTACACTACACTTTTTTCCATTCATTGAACTGAAGAGAATTAATACTTAACTTGAACTCAGATTGGCGGTTTTGCGATCCATAATTCAGGTAATTAGATATTATTTTTCAGGTTATTCATTTTTTATTTCTACAATAAAAACTCTTTTAATTATTTTTATTGATTTAATCAATTTTAAATTTGTATTTTTTCTTAGCACATTTTGGACTTTAAACTATTCGGGAGAATATATATTTTTTCATTTCAAAACTTCTGTTACTCTTATGTTACAGATTTTAAGAAGTAACTTCTTTACTTTTATTTTTATTTTTCACTTTTAAAATTAAATTTTCATTTTTTAAACATTTTTTCACATGTTGGATTACTTCTGTTTTATATGTTTTTGTACTCGGTCCACTCAAATTAAAAACTTTTTATTAGATTTTTAAGCTTTCTGCTTGTTTTTGAATTAGGCTTTTATTTTTAACCCAACCTGAATGTTTTTAAAATTTGTATTTACTTTTTTTTTTCTAATTTTGAATTAATGGTTCTGTTTTTTCAAATGTTCGAGAGTTATTTTTCCAAGATTTATTTTATACTTAAACTACTCAAAATATCCTTTAAATTTTTCTGTTATTTCACAACCTTATTAAATTTGCCTGTATTTTTGTTGCTACAATTTTTGCCCTGCCTTTATCAGTCCACCCTCCACGGCCTGTAGGGGTTGGATTGATAAAGACACAGATTACTTTGACTGATTTCCCAAGATTACTGTTTTTTCTAAGATAATCTTTAAATTTTAAATTTTAATTTGTATCTTTGTCAGCCCACAAACAGGCTATTTTATTTACTTCTTTCGCTGCGCCAACCTCCGGATGACAACAAAACATCATTTTGTAAGATGTGTCAGGACTGAAGGTTCTATGCATACTCTTGGCGAACATATTCGTGAGGTAGTTGAAGTCCTGATCTTGAACAGGGAGCTGAATGCAGCTATGTTCTGTGGTAGAATACTGTGGTTAAGTGGTAGAATAACTGCACGTAAGGAAAGATTTAAAATCCTCTTTTATTAAATCACAATTATGTACAGCCACTTCCCAACTAGGGAGGGATAACAGAAAATAATGACCGCACTTGGGTCTAAACTGAACAATCAAATAGTTTAAAGTAAAGTTAAATAGAAATTAAATCGTCGTTGCTCACAGAGCTATGAACGCGAGGTTGGCCTCTATGCTAAATGATCAATGGTACGTAGCAAGATTTAGTTAGTACTAACGCACTTAGATTATTTCAATAAGTAATAGCGTAACAGCGCTAAGGCTTAGAATTTAAATACTAGCTAGTCAGGCGAACGTCGAACAGAGCAGCAGCGGTCTGAGACTGAAAGCTCTCTCACTCCGAGAAGTTCCTTGCTAACGCTTAAATACAAACTTGGCTCCACTTCAAATTAGCATAAAGCTGAAACCCGCGCTCATTCTAACGGGAAGTTGAAATAAGAAATCATAGGAAAGGGAAATTAAAAATAAAACTTTGTTAGTTTAAACTAAAACCTTACAGATGTAAACATAATTTTTCATTTTGAGTTTAGCATGTTATGGACTCCTATTTCTCGAAGTTTGTCGCTGGGTTTCTGCTTAGTATTTGATATTTGCATGTGGTTTATTCCAAATTGAATATAGATGAATTTTAAGCTCATTTTTTATTTTCTATTTTATTTTGCATTATATATATATATATAATTTAAAATGTGCTTGTATGTGTGTATGGGTAAAATTTAAAATTTGAAAGAAACTTAATGGCAGAGGTCTTTAAACTCCTAATTTTCAATTAAAATACAACTAAAAATAGCTACTAAAATACAACGGTTGTATACTGCGTCCCTTATGTCATTTTCTCCCTGCAGTATTCGCATTGCTGCAAACTTTTCACTAATTCTTATCCAAAACTAAAACAAAAAAAAATTTTCCAAGCTTATAAATAGTATTAAAACTAATTATGTATCCTCTTCCACCACTTCGCCTTCCTACTGCAACGTGTTGCTTATAGCCTGCGCTAGTTATTCCCCTTATTTAAAAAGTAATTGGGTATCTAAAATTGTGGGAGGGGGCGCGTTTAGCACAACTAGTATTTTAACAATTCAGAAGATATGTGCTAAGAAATTCGTTATCTAGAAATAAATGACGGTTAATTACCAAGCTGGTCGTTATTCTCCCAAAAATTCCATCTTGTCATCCACTACACCTGTCAAATTTCCTGTCACCTACTTAGCAGTTCTTTCGGCTGTGACAAGAAAGTGACTGCTTTCATTTTCAGCCAAAACTAGAACATTGCTCTCTCTCTATATATATATATATACACTCACTCCCATAAAAATTTGCGCACCAAGAAATAATTGTGGGATCGTAACAAAACTTGCCATGTCAGGTACATGTAAGGTAGATATACAAATGATTGGAAATGCAGCGTGATTGCGCATTGAGTAATACCACTAGAGGGCATTGAACTTCGTTCTTCTTGGAGTATAAAACACGTAAGCAGAGCTTGTTTGAATGTACTTAATCTTTTGTTAGGGAAACACTAAGGTATACATGCCGTTACGCCGCCATCGAAACCAATACCAACAGCTGT
Organism: Stegodyphus mimosarum; assembly: GCA_000611955.2. NCBI lineage: Eukaryota > Metazoa > Arthropoda > Arachnida > Araneae > Eresidae > Stegodyphus > Stegodyphus mimosarum. The sequence goes on from KK113456.1 coordinate 16,220, forward strand.
CAGAGTTCGAGAGGGAAAGAATCATCGGGATGATGGAAGCTGGGTGGTCAGCTGGGCGAGTAGCTCGTCAGGTAGGCCGTTTTGATTTTACTGTGAGGAGGTGTTGGAACCAGTGAACAGAAGAGACGTCATTTACACGGCCACCAGGCTCAGGACGCCCTCGATAGACCAGTCGTCGAAAACACCATCACATGATACGGCACGCACGCGCAAAGCCAGCTACCTGATTGGCCCCTATCCAGACACAGGCAGCAGCTTCATTACGGGCCCTTGTGTCTTCCCGAACCATCGCAAGGCGCCTGGTTGAAGGACATATGGTATCGCGTACGCCCATTACGTGTACTGCCAATGACATCCGCTCATCGGCGCCTCCGTTTGGAGTGGTGTCGCGCATGACAGGATTGGACTTTAACGGAATGGAACTAGGTCGTCTTCATCGACGAATCTAGATTCAATTTGACCAGTGAAGACAGTCGTATTCGTGTGTGTAGGCCCCGTGTTGAACGCCTCAATCTTGCCTTCGCTTTACAGTGACAAACCGTTCCCACAGTTGGTGTGATGGTATGGGATGCATTGCTTACGGTACACGGTCACCCCTAATATTGATCCATGGCAAATGACAGACCAGCGATAAATCCATGACATCCTTCAGCCACATGTGTAGCCACTCATGGCAGGGCTTCCAGGAACCTGTTTTCAACAAGACAATGCTCCTCTACAAACAGCACGGATCTCACAAGACTTCCTCCGCAACATTAACACCCTTACCTGACCTGCTTGATCCCCACATTTCACCCAGATGTCACCAATCGAGCATATCTTGGATCATTTGGGACGGCAAGTTGGACAGCTTATGAGATTGGCCGAAATAGATGCGCGTTTACAACAACTGTGGGACGAGATGTTTCAGGACACCATACGGAACTTGTATGCCTCAATGCCAGCTCGTATCGCATCGTACATTCGCGCTAGAAGTGGTCCAACAGAGTACTAAAACTTCCGCTCATGTGTAATTTTTTCTGCAATAAATTATCCTTTTTTCTTTGATTTTCTAATCACTTACGTATATCAAAGTAGTACTTACATATGGATATAAAATTTCGTTTCATTCTGACAACTCTTTTTTGGTTCGCAAATTTTTATGGCAATGAGTATATATTATTTATATATATATAGTTATATTACATATCTGTGTGTGTATGTGTATTTTTAGTGTACATATATATAATAGCGTTTTATGGTTTTGAAAAAACTGCGCATCTAGCTGCTAATTTTATTATTCTATTATTAACAAGTAAGAATGCAAAAGCTATAGCACACCCGAAACCCTTTGAATCCTATTCGAAGAAGCACGTTAGTGCCAAAGTTACATAATAAACACAATTAAAACTTCAAAATTCACAAAATATAACTCAAAAAGGTATGCCATGAAAATTGTAATTTTTGGCAAAATGGGAAAAAGCAGAAGTTGTAAGAAAAACAAGGTACATTATGAACAAAATGGCAATATTCCATTGAGAGTTGCATAGCGGTCTCGTCAGGGAAAAAGTACTCTGCTACTTCCATTGAAATATTACCTCCACGCGTTTCAACTGACGACCAATTGAGACAAAAACGCGTAAATAATTGACTGAACTGAAAAATATATTAAATCGTTCAATACAAATCGAAATAGTCTCAATTGGGAGCCTCTTTTCCCTATGCGTGGAAGAAAAGAAACATTCTACTAAAACTAAACGATTTTTAAAATAGAAAAAATAGAGGCAAGTAGGTAACAAATATTGTTAAAACGCCTCATGACTTCTAAAAAAGTTATTTAAAATGTAAAGAAAACTAAATTTAAAATAGTATTTGAGAAGGAATGAAACCAAAGAAAATTAAAAAGAATGTTATTTTAGTGTGTGATGAAGTATTAAGTTTATAATACGTTTGAAAATTATATTTTAAAATTTTATTCTCCTCGAACATGGTTTAATTGGAAATTCATTTTGATAATACTCCTTTGCATTTACGTCATTTATCAAATTTTAAATTTTTCTTTCTCTCCCTGACTAATATTATGAGTTTTTTTCTTTCGATTAAATTCTTTTCTCTATTTTCTTTAGGTTCCTAGTCCATTACAGTTACTTATCAAAACATAACAAGTAATAATAATAACACAAAGTATCAAATTTGAATTTATTTTCCGTCTCATGTCTAAATTTTGGTACTTGCAAGAAATTTCTCTCGCTTCGTAATTCAAATGTATTCACAGATAAATGTTAAATTTTCTAAATGAAGTTTATTTCAAATAATTCTAATATTTGAATTAATGACTAAATAAAAATAAATAGATTTTACAAAAATTTTCAAAATTTTCAGAGAAAAAATTCGTAATTTGACAAAAAGGAAGAGTAAACAATTACAATCTTCTGTCTTTCATTTAGTAAATTTTTCTTCGATACATGCGGAAAAAAAATACATGTACTTCTATGTAAGCAATTATAATTTCTCTGTTCGTTATGAAATTGAAGTCTTGACGGTATTTTGAGTTTGATATAATTTGTAGTCTTAGAGAAAAATTGCTAGAAATTCTTTTCATTACGGATTGTAGATACTCGTTGGTCAATCAGTTCATTTTCCTTTATTAATTTTCATTTGTGAGAAAGACTGTTTACATATAAAGGTATTCCCTAATACAGCTATTATTCTTAAGTTCGCATAGTAAGTTCGCAATAGATGCTTTTGATGTTTTGTCAAATGCGAATGAAAATGAATCAAATCTGTGTCTTCGAATCCTGAATAAGATTTGTAAATTAATTAGCGTCATTACTAGATTTTCCGGCACGTTATTCACGTTCACTTTATTGGTCATGAAAATAACATGAAATTGGACTACAAATCATTAAAATCAGTGTATCTTTCTTCAAACTGTTGTCTTAATAATGCTATTTTGCTTTCATAACTTGCAGATATTAAATTTGAAATAATAGAGCAGGAATTAAAATACAGGAAGGGCACAAAATATTCTAATTTAAATTGTGTTCCCCGGAACTGCAGTTTAACTTTAAAAGGCTTAATACGAACACACATGTCAATAATAGGTTTATTCTTTACTAAGGTCTCTTTATTGAGAATCTTTAAATTTCCGATTAAATCAGTGAGAAATGTTAAATTCATGTATCGTTATATATAGCTTATAACTTTTATTTTTATATTCAATTTATTTTAGTGACATTAAAATTTGATTTCATTTATTAAATCAAAAAGCCATTCTCATACTGCTCTTCGAAATAACTATTTCACCTCATTATACTATATATACCTCTTTATACTATTTTTATATTTATCGTGTTCTTGCTTTTAATGCATAATTTCTAATAATTAACTTGCTTTTAATAAATAATTTATGTGCACTTGCTTTTAATTTCTGCTTATATTGTAACAAACTCGATGATTTAGAGATATCCGCTGATAAAGTTTACTGTTTTGTATCAATAATCTTATCCATTTGCAAACTTTTCCAGTTTGATACCACTGAAACAAGGCATAGAGTTCAGTTAAGCACGAAGACATGTTGATTATTCTGAATGAAATATGTTACGGCTCATATGAAATGGATTAAATCTGACATTTTATTCACCAATATATCCGTGACTATTCATTTTTCAATGTAATTTAGTAAAATATACCTTAATTCAGTGGTTCTGAAACTATTTCGAGTCGCAGTGCCTTTTTTAATTAAATTTTTCCATGGGGCCCTATCCTAAGTAAAAGTATGACTAATCATACGTAAGAGATAAAAAAAATTAAAATTTTAAAATTCACGTATCCATGTATCTTCATTATTTAACCTTTTTTTTTTTTTTACTTTATTAACATTAAATTCATAATCAATGTGATAGATGAGCTTGCAAACCACTGCACATTTTCTCAAATCTTGAAGATAAACTGGACATGTACACCCTCATTTCCGGTTAATTTTTGCTGTATACTTGCTTTTTATTACAACGACTACCGAAAACCATCCTTCGCACAAATACGATGTCAAAAATGGTATGAGAATTCGCTGAGCCTTATCCCTTAGAAGGGAATATTCATCTTTTATTGAAATCTGAACTTCTGTCAATTCCATGCTGAAAAATTTTGCTTTTCAACTTTTGTCGCAAGAAAACTCGATAAGATTTTCTTCCACAAAAGTAAATTCTGACGGAGTACTAGTGCTAAGTGGATCTTGAATCCATGCAAACCTATCGAAATTTTCATTTTGGAACTATTTCTCAAACCAGATGATTAGCTGTGTTAAGTATCCTTCAAACATACTTTTTATATCTTAAGAAAGATCAAGTTCATTTGACGTCGAAATTTACTGCAATATTAAAAAATATTCTTTGTTTGTATTTTAATTCTTCTTCTTCATAGTTTGAGGTTTTTTTAATAAAAGCTGATATTTTTCCGTTGCCTTCAAATATGAATATTTTTTTCTTGCAGAAACAGAAGAGAATTCATCTTTTCAGGAATGTGGTATAAATATGCCAGTTTTATTAAGACATTGGCGTCAGCAAAACTTTCTGCATCTTTGTATCAATCCTTTTTGATGAAAAAAAAAAGCTTTTAAGACATCTTTATTATTATTATTATTATTATTATTATTATTATTATTATTATTATTATTATTATTATTATTATTATTATTATTATTATTATTATTATTATTGGCGAGTCGGCAAATTCCAGTAACCTCTACCTCACTCTCGATGAGAAAAAGCAATTAAAACATTCACTCATTCATTAAGCGGAAGGGGAAGATAGCAACTGTTATGTCCTCTGCTTCATCCCCGACATATGTGTATAATTTCAAAACCTTATAAGGCTGGAGAAACCACTCCTCAGTTCCGCTAAGATTATTGTTATATATTCTTTTGTCAAATTATGTGAACATTTTCCTAATAAATCCATAACAAAACTGTTACTTTTGCTGCTGATGTGACTGGCAATTCCGCGACAAGCATAAATTGCATGAAATCCAACCCGAATCAAACGATATGATGAGCTAATTTTAGCAGCAAAACGAAGAAAATTTCACTGTCCCTTTGTACGGAAAAAGCCGTGAAAAGACCTTTCTAGCCTTATATGAGTTCTCACGTTAGATTATCATGAGATGTAGCACCATCATTATGTCGCGATCGAGAAGGCGTGGCTTTGCCGGCTCGCGTTTGCATGAATATTCTGAGCTGGCGACTGCACTTTTACACAGGTTAAAGTAAAAATAAACCACTCAAAATATCTAGATATTTGTAGCATTTTTTGGGGGGTGTTAGGCAAAATGTCTTGGTTCAATTATGAATCTTTTGCAATATTTCAGTAAAGAGGCCACGGCCCCCAGTTTAGAAACCACTACTTTATTTGTTTAAAAATATTCTTTTTTCCACTGGTCATATTTCCAAAGCTGAATAAAAAAAATTCAGTAGTTTATCTTTCAGGCAGGGAGAATAGGCTTTAGAAACAATTGGGAGACAAAACTTCCTTATGACAATTTGATTTCGAACTTGTAGAACTGATGTGCCACTGACTGACTAACTGCAGGGGGGCTAATCAAGCTGTCTCTCTATGCAGTAGTAGAAGAGGATTGTCAACGTACTTCGTTGGCAGGTCATCAGAAAAAGTCCCTGTATTATCCCTATAGTTTGGGTTATGTGTAAAGTTGCTTATCGTATAATTAGATTTAATCTCAACTTAAGTACGGAGGCATTATTCTTTAAAAATATACTAGATAGAAAAAGTCTAGATAGTCTAAAAAGAATGTTCTCCATTTTTTTCATATTTCAGTTTCGAGTTTCTTTCTTTATTTATTTATTCCATTTTAATTAAGAACAATGCATTTTAGTTCATAGAGCAAATGCGATTAAAGTATGCATTAATCAGTAATGAATTCTGAATGCGAAAATAGGAAAGCTACAAGCTGCCAAAAGTTATGAAGGTTATTTAATAATTGTACTAAATTTGTTAGATCTAATCTCCTGCATAAAGGGGATCATACAGCCATATAATTTAAATAGATTTCAAAAGTTTAATATAATTTTACAAGTAATACACATGTATTGTTAGTTATATTCACCACAGTTGTACATAAAACTTAATACTTATTAATAATGCACTTTTGGTTAACTAGTGCACACCAAATAAGTCATATAACTAAATATTTTTCTATATTCAGCAATTTAAGGCATTTTAAAGGGGGAATTAAATTAATTTAATATACTTCTTATTCAGAATTTCAGTTAGAAGTTCAATATCTATTTTCAAAAAAATTTTAGTACTCCAAATCGTGTAGTAACGTATAGATCAACAAAATGTGCACTATTGAGGTCCACTATTGAGCAAATACACTCATGTCCATAAATTAAGGATAATTCGGAGTCACGCGGAAATCGAACTCTAAAATAAATATATCACCCTTAAACACATCTTCAAGAATCATATGCAAATTTCAGGAACTAACCAGATGACACCGATGGTACGAGAGTGTAAGAGAGTGATAGATAAGGAATGCAGGCAAAGAAGCAAAATTGATCGCAGGCGCTTTATAAGCATTTCAGTGCAATAACCGAATAGATATGACACAAAGGACGCATTTGGAGGATTTTTTACGTGGCAGAATTATCGGCCGTCTGGAATGTGGGCGTACCCAACTGGAAGTATCAGACGAACTTGGAATTTCCCAGAGTGTCATCTCCAGGCTTTAGCAACAATTCCAAGATGATGGTAATGTGAGTAGATGTTACAGCACAGGCCGCACCAGAGTTACAACGCCGAATGAGGACCGGTGTTTGGCAGTTACTGCCAAAAGAAACAGGCGGAGCGCAGCCTCAGACCTGTCTCTTCAGCTCTCTTCAGCCACTGGTACGACAGTTTCAAAGCAGACCATGTACAGACGCTTAGGGCAGATTGGTCTATATGCTCGTAGACCTGTCCGATGCGTTCCACTTACTGCAACTCACTGTCGCCTGCGGTTAGCCTGGAGTAGAGAGCATGCATTGTGGACACCATAACAGTGGGCTTGTGTGATGTTTTCCGACGAGTCCAGGTTTAGCTTGTAGTCTGATTCTCCCCGGACTTTCATATGGAGAGTCCAGGTACCCGTTACCACCAAGAAAACATCATTGAACGACACCGTTACGGTGGTGCAGGAGTGCTCGTTTGGGGTGGAATTATTCTGGGTTCCAGAACTGACCTGCATGTTCAAATTGGAACCATGACAAGCCAAATCTATCGGGACGTCATTCTGGAACAACATGTACGTTTGTTTCGGGGCGCCATGGGCGCACAATTTGTGTTTATGGATGACAACGCCCGTCCTCACCGTGCAAACATCGTAAGCGAATGCCTTCAATCGGAGGATATCACCCGTATGGACTGGCCAGCATTCTCACCGGACTTGAATCCAGTAGAGCACGTGTGGGACATGCTTGGCCGACGAGTTGCAGCCCGTCAACCTCCTCCTACATGTCTACCGGAACTTCGGAGAGCATTGCTTTTTGAGTGGTGTAATATCCCCCAAGATCAGATCGATAATTTGATACTCAGCATGCCTAGGCGTTGTACGGACTGTATTGCATCGTCTGGGAGACATACAATGTATTAACAATCATACCAACCATGTAATATTTTTTTTTGTAATTTGCTCCAGGGAGAAAAAATCGCTAATTTTTTTTAATAATATCAAACATATAGCATCTTCTTTTGTTTTTACCTTTTGTTTAATAAATAAGCTTTACAAATAAGTCAAATTTGTTTAGCTTCTAACTCTTGCTTTGCCTGATTTTGCATTATCCTTAATTTATGGACATGAGTGTAGATTAACAATTGAACAAAGGTATTTCTCTTCATTTTCGGTTTTCAGAAATAAGTTGCCTGCGTAGAATATCATACATTTTCTGAAATTTAGCGTAATTGTGTGTGTGTTAATTAAGGAGGAGTTCACTAAAGCATTCCTTTCCCCTCTGCCCATAGAAAGACAACTTTTGAGCGTTTAACGTAATAAGTAATCTAACTGAGAAAGAAAAAAAAGTTCCGTCAGAAGAAACAGAAGAAACATGTTTTAAAATCTTTTTATTAATTAAGAAATTTTAATTTTAGATACGTTCATTATTGTATTATAAACGGTTGCAATGAACTATAGATTAAATATCTAAATATAACTGCCCTCGAAAAGTTAAAGAACAGCATTTGTTTTTTGTGTCTTATTTGAGGGTGAAGCAACACAGAAACAAGAAATTTATAGAACAGGTTCACTAAATAGTTCTTTAATGAATGCGACATATAATGTTTCTAAAGTTCAGAACAAACATAAATTCCAACAAAAATTTGCACTCTTGGTAGAGAAATCAAGTCTTGAAGAGACAGTATATCACAGTTTTTTCAGGAAAAATGAGATGGTAACATTACAAAAACGGGTTCTAATACGGAATGTGACCACCTCTAGTTACAATACATTGACACCAGCGACGTTCCATGCTGTCAATTAAAGTGTTGGTCAGTGAAATGAGAAGCAAATTAAAGAAGCGATTAAAGTTCCTTCATGGAACACATGTAGGTCAGTGTGACCATCGGGAGAGATTCCAGCCCAAAATATTATTCCACCACCTCTGTAAGTGTGTCTTTCCACAATGTGGGGTTGTTTGTATCTGGTGCGTTGTTCCCTCCAGATTAGCTGCCGACCTAAATCATTGTCTAGTGCGAACCTGGACTCGTTTGTGAATAGAATAGACGCCCGTTGTTGACTGGTCCTGGAAACATGCTTTCTTGCCCAATATAAACAGGCACCTCTCTGTCCTCGGGTCAAAGGGATACAAACAACTGGTCGTCTTGCCACTAAAAGTTCTGCCATGAGCTGAGGCATAGTAATGTTACTCCTCTTTCGGGCCGAAAGAGCTAAATAACGGTCTAACGCAGGTGTTGTAACTCTAGGTCTGCCTGGAATATGTCTTCTAGACACAGAATCCTCGGATTCAAACTGATTCCACAGTCGGTGGACCACATTACGAGAGACATTGAGACGCCTAGCAGCATCAGCTTGTGACATCCCCATTTCCATTAATCCGATCACCCGCCACCTCAACGAATACGGCGAACGACTGAACATTGGTAGACTCTCTTGAATATTGTCCATGAAACTGTAATAACAACTGAAGATCAACATTCGTGAATAAAAATTACAATTTTTGCGTTATTTCTCCAACTCCTATATGAGCATTCATTTTTATAAAATAAAAGAGGTAGCTATTGTTTTTGCACACATTTTCTTAAACTTCGTTACTGTCATGCATATGAACTGTGAATTTAAACGTTACTGACATTTTTGTAATAGTGAGCTTAGACAAACATGCTGTTCCTTAACTTTTGGAAGGCGGTGTTTTTGAGACAAGATTCGGAGGTCTCGACATTTTGAATGCTTTAAACTACCTTTATCAAGCATAATAAAAGGCTTTAGTAAATAACAAAGTACAGTTTGCTGTGGGCATAAATTTTCTGTAGAATATCCTTTTCCGAGTAGAACAAATTTCCTGTGTAAACGTTTTTCAATAACGATACCTAGAGAGCCCATAATAAATTAACCACCTGCGAATCTGCGTAGTTAATTCAAAATCTTACCATCAAAAATATGCCTCAGAAAAGCTTCACTTTAAGTATAAACGGTACGATTTTGAGCCAGAAATAATTTTTTTTTTAGAAATTGGTGACATATTAACCTATTGGCTTCTTTCAATATTTTTATTTAATTTGTTTTATGTCTGATTGCTTGCTGTCAAATTTAAAAACACCAAATTAATTCACATCCACTTAATCTAGGTAGCTGTCACTTTCAAGAAAGACAGAAACTTTGTGACAGTAAAATTCTCTAATATTTTTTTTAATTGGTATCTTTTTAAATCCATAACATACGCACATATGTATACCATATTTATTCACATATTGTTTCCTCTCGAGCAATTATTTTTAGCCCAAAGGGCGTTAGCGCAGAAGAGCTATTAATTTCGTTTTGGCATTTTGCGTTGTTTCACTGTAAATGTCGGTTCACTTTTCAAATTCTTGCCACCAAATATTAGAGCCTGTATTATACTTAAAAAAATTAAATAATAAAAAAATCTGTATATTTCTCGCATTGTGATAAAACAACGGTATCTAGAGATAACCAATTTTAAATAACGTACGTTTCCTATCGAATATGGAAGCCCAAATTTAGAATTTGCAATTAGTTTTATTATCGATTTCATATTTTGTAAAGCATTTATGACATTTTTTATTAAGAAACTCGACGATTTCAAAGCAAGCAATGGCAACGCTGTACGGGGAAAAACATTTTTATCTCCAGCACGCGAGTGTGTGTATCGGAAATTCTAAAAATATACTCTTCTAAATATTTTGTGACATTGCTGTTAAATTGAATTTTATGATTTAAGTGCGAAGAACATGATATTTAATAAATAAAGGTAACACACAGAAGTTTAAAAAATGTCCCTTTGGGCGTAATATAAAACATGAAAGCTTTCAGATTTTTTTTCACCTATTTTTTTCAGCATATATGATATGGAAACTGCTGATACATACACTGGTTATCATAAATTAAGGGAAAATCTCAATAATAGCGATAACTCCCTCAAAAATAAGCCAAACCATCTAAAATTTTGAATATGTTGCCAAGTAAGAGTAGCTGAGTAAAACTGCTATACGCAAATTAGTGGCGCTGCACTCGGAATAGGTCATCTGCGAGGAGCATTAAAGTCCATGTTTGAGAGCAAGCCCACATATTTCACTGTGACAGTAAAAACAGAATTCTGAGATAGCCAATTCGTAACAATGACCTCTAGGCATCATTTGCCTGCAGAACTACGATGGAGAGTCATTGGGAGACTAGAGGCAGGACAAAGTCAAAGAGAAGTGGCCAGATGGCTAAATGTGAGTCCTTCTGTGGTTCATAGACTTAAGAGGCAATTTCAAACCACAGATTCGGCATCTAGGAAGTTCAGCCAACTGCTACGACGAGCGCCGATGACCGATATTTGACATTATGTGCAACCAGGAATAGAACCGCTACTCAGACTGTTCTTAAATCCTCCCTTGCTGCAGCCACCGGAAGGCTGGCGTCAACGTCAACTATGAGCAGAAAGCTTCACGAAGGTGGTCTGTATGCTAGGCGACCAGCCATTTGCATGCCGCTTACGTCACGCCATAGGAGGTACCGTTTGCATTGGACACGACAACATGTCCATTGCACGCCTGATCAATGGACGGCTATTCCCTTTACGAATGAGTCCAGGTTTAGTCTAGAAAGCGATAGTAGGCGTTATTTGATATGGAGAGAACCTGGAACCCGTTATCGTCAATCAAACATCCTTGAAAGAGATGCATTCGGAAGAGGCGGTGTCTTTGTTTGGGGTGGCATATCTTTGGGTGGACGCACAGACCTCCATGTCTTTCCAAGGGACCCATATGCCGGGGCAATAGGTGATGTCGCCCTGTGGCGACAACGCAAGAACAAACAGGGCTTGCATCGTAGATGATTATCTTCAACAGGAAACAATTATGTGCATGAAGTGGCCACCTCGATCCCCGGACTTGAATCCTATCGAGCACGTTTGGGATGCTTTAGGGAGACGTCTAGCTGTTTTCAATCCGCCACCTAAGACCCTTGCCGCTCTTGCAACTGCTATGCAAGAGCAATGGCTCTCGCTTCCTATGGAACTGATTGACCGCATAAGGTACTTTTCCTATAGCAAACTGACACCTTCGATTTATTCATGTATTAATTTCTATACTATCATAATTATTTGGAAATTTATTTTGATGTTATTTGATACCTTACTACGTGTTGTATATTGTGGGTAAGTTTCATAAAATTCTACATTTTCAGTATTTTTTCAGTAATCGTGATTTTTGTGATTTTTCCTTAATTTATGATAACCAGTGTAGTAATAATGCAAAGTACATTCACAACTGGAATTTTGAGTAAGTAAAAAAAATGCTATCGAAATTGCTAAGTAAGTATATAAATTAATAATCCAAAAGAAATTGAAGTTTTGGTTGATTTCCGAGGAAATTCGCTGATAATTTTTTTTTTAAGTTTTGGGACAAAAACAAAGCCAGTAGAAAATTCAGAAATGAAGCACAGAGTTCATTTACAGTTGTTTACATGTAAAACTGTACATTTTGTGGTGTTTTCAGATTTTTTTAAATATAGTGCCCATCTTGGATCTGACATCTAGAAATTTAATTTTTTTCTATATCTAGAGAATAAAGCCATTAATTGATTTATAGTTTGGACTTATTAGTCTAAAGCAGAAATTTGCCCAGAAGGACCACTAATTTCGTTTTGGCATTTTGCATTGATTTACTAAAAGCGTTCTTTCCCTCTTCAAATTGTTGCCACCAAGTATTATCACCCTGTATTCTATTTAAAGAAATTAGATAATGAAGAATCTGCATAAATTATGTATGTCTCTCGCATTGTGATAAAACATCGGTACGTAGAGCCATCAAATTTTGGATAGTGAACGTTTTCACCAGAATACGGGCATTTGGAAGCCCAAATCTGAAAATTGGAATTGGTTTTATTATCGATTTCCTATTTTGTAAAACTTTAACGATTTTTGGTTAACAAACTCAAGGATTTCAAAGCGAGCAATGGCAACGTTCTACAGAAAAAAACATTTTTATCTCCAGCGCGCAAGACTTTGTATGGGAAATTATAAAGATATGCTCCTTTTAAAATTATTTTGCGATATTGCTCTTGAACTGAATTTTACGGCTTAAGTGCCAAGAGTATGATATATAATAAATAAAGGTAACACGCAAAATGTAAAAAAAAAACGGCCCTTTGGACGTAATTTAAAATCTGAAAGCTTTCAGTTACGTAATTTAAAATCTGAAAGCTTTCAGTTTTTTTTTAATATATATATTTATATTTTTTTTATTTATTTACTTTATGGAACACTTTATCTCATGAACTTTCCAAAAATTTAAAAATTTATTGTCATGGATGTACATTATAAGTACATTTTTTTTTCAGTATTTCGAAAACAATGCAATAGCTCGATTTGCAACCTAGATGACATTTCCAGAGCTTTAAAGTTCGAATCTATTCTGAATACATCAGTTTAAAATGTATAGTTTACAATAGAGGCAAATTAATCTTTAGAGACAAATTAATTGTGGTTTTATGTATTCCCTGCTAAAAGTGCCCCATAGAAACCAGTAAAATTTTTTATGGGTACCCATAAAATTCTATGGGTTTCTGTTGGTCTCTGCGGGTTTTTCTTACTGGCTGCAAAATGCCCCATAGAAACCAGTAAAACTTTCTACTGGTACCAGTAAAACTTTCTGCCATAGAATTCTGTGGGTCTCTGCTGACTTTTACTAGTTTCCATTGATCTCTGTCGGTTTTTCTTACTGGTATCATCCGACACGCATACAACCAATATCAATGTCAGAAATTTCTACTGGTTTGTATTGGTGTATATTGACTTTCACTGGTTTTGTTACTGGTATCAATATAATAGAAATAGATGCCAAATAATTCTTCTGTTGGTTTATATGAGTTTATTCTAATTTTCTAACTGACGTCAATAGACTTCTTCTAAACAATGAAATTAATACTGGTGTCAGTAAACCAAAATTTATTGATATTCTTGTTGTCTACTGATTATTTTAATTTATTTATTCATTTACTTTTATTTCATTTATTTGGATACTGTTGAAAATAAGGTTATTTCTGTTTTGTAACCAACAAAAGGCTTTAAAATAAAAAAACATACAGAGAACCCTCTCGTCTCCACCTCTTCTCTAAGACGATACGTATTTCTAAGAATGAAAATGTGATCTCTTTAAGAGCATCAGAGTAACCTGGAAACGCAGATGGTCGTTTTAGAGAGGGGTTTTACTATATATGGCTCATTTATTTGATTTCTTAAAAACTTTTGTCGGAAACAATAACAGTAATCATATACGCCACACACAGCGAGATCTCTCTAAGTTGACCAGCCACACATAAAAAGGTATCTTTGCAAGTGATCGCCTTAGAGAGGTAATTCTCAATACCAATATATACTTGTGTTCTCAGAAATACGTTTATCTTTCGGAGGTGGTCGTCTTACGGGGGTTGCCTTTACGAAACGAATCTCTCTAAAGTGACCAGTCACACTTTCAGAATTTTCTTTGCGGGTGATCGTCGTACAGAGGGAATGTTTCAATACCAAAATATACTTATGTTTTCAGAAATACTGTTCTCGTTCAGAGGCGGTCATCTTAGGAAGATGATTTCGCCACAAGTTCGTCCTCTGAATACACACACATACCCATTTATATATGCATATGCATATATCAACATTTCTGATATTACAAATAAACACCGGTATCAACCGTCATCTCTTTAACACGACCACCGCGCTTAAACTATTTCTCTCCGTGTTAACGCTGACCTGAGGAAAAAAATTCCCCTCCCTCTCCCGCTCTCAGAAGAAGCAATATGGCGCCGTTCTCGTTAATTTTGTAATGGGATGTTTGTGTTATCGACTTGGTGGATAATATGCTGCAGTAATGCAATAAATAATTTACAGTATTACAATTCTTACTATGTTTTACTATTTAGACGTTGATAATGAAAAATAAAATACCTACATTGACATAATATGAAAAGAAATAACAGTAAAGCCATGCACGTGTAATAGTGTCTAATGCATTTAGCGAACTTTTTTGACAGTTAAATAGTTCTGGAATGGATTTTCTGTGCGTGAAATTGATTTTCTATCTTTACTTTTATCCTAAAAAGCAATGCGCTTAAAGACTGAAAAGTAATAATTTCAGACTTGGTAATTTGGCTCAGTGTGTTTACATCAGATGCACATTGCATTCTACTAAAACTGTATTTTTGAAAATTTGACTACAATTTAGAAATACTTTTTAAAGCCTATTCATGTAGATTTTTAGCATTTGAATATTATGTACTAATAAATTTAAGCATACCTTATTTAAAAAAGATCTTGCATGATTGAATTTTCAATTTTTCGACTAATGTGATGTGGTTGAGCAGAAGGAATATTTATTTATGTCTTAAAAAATGTACTCATTATATTTCGCAAACAAAAAAATGTAAGTTTTTTTAAATGAAGTAAAAATTGAAATATTTAATGCGTGTATTACTTTTTGAATGAGGTAGGGAAGACATACAAGCCAAGGAGTCTTTTTTGCAATACTAAAATTGTGTGAAAATATAGATGATCATAGTAGCTTACATTATTTTTTTCTTTTTGGTATATATTTCTGTACAAGTATGAGACTAGAGCTACATTATTGCATTAAATATTCTGTGCTATTTTGTTAAAACATATATAATCAAACATTTTTATGCATATTTTAATTTTCATCATTATTAATTTCATGAAGAAAATTTCAAATGTTTTTTTTTTCATAAATTGCTTTTAAAATAGATTTGCTAATAATTAATAGAGTTTATGTAATATTAAATATGCTAGTCTTGGGAATATAAAATACGAATTATTTATTGGAAAAAAATTTCATTAAGTGAAACCTCATATAGTGGTTATTTTCTTAGATAACCACCTCTGACAGTGACACATTTGTCAGGAACCTAATTAAGTAACAGTACTTAAAAATCACTGATAGTTGTGTAAGGCTACAAGAAACTGACATTATCTGGGATTGTGAACTTTATTGTTTTAGGAAAGTTTCACTGTATAATCAGTTGATTTAAGTATAGTTTTGCATTAGTAATTGAAAGGTTTTACAAGATAGTTAAAACCAAAGCTTTTCAAATTATGAGTCTTGTAAGGGCATTGTTTTAACATTACTTTCAAATAGATTTAAGCATCATTTTCTTTCATCAGTTATACTGCGGAAATGCTCGTTGCAATTTTCTGCATTAAATTTATCTGGTGGTATAGATATTAACGTAAAAACTGTTTGTAAACAAATGTCACTATATGTGCTATATCTGCTTAATTGTGATGACAGTAATTTTAACTGTGTGTATAAGGGTGTGTAGAAGATTTATTTATATTGCTAAATACTGCACTATATGAATTTCATTTGGCAGTCTAAATACAGGAAATGCTCAGCGTGAAGTGGTACTTCTATAGTACGAGTATATAATCTGCGGTCAATAGCAATAGCTACCTTTTCAGTACTTAAAATTTTACTTTTTAATTTTATTTAGAAATTTAACAGTTTAAAATAATATTTCTACGCAATTTTTAAAGGTATTTTTCTGCAATAGAAATGTAAATAACTTATACCTAAAACACCAACTGAAATTTATTCCAATAATGCATCTCTTTAATTAAATTTATGTCCCTTGGAGATGATATACGAAACACCTGATAGCCTCATTCTCACAAGGTGCGAACGTGGTGAGACGAATAATGGACTGTATATTTCACTCAGATGACAACGAAGATATCTCGACAGCACAAAGGCATGCAAGCACCTCTTTAACAAACGTAGGTGGCCAGCAAACCAATGCAAAGAGACACTTCCAGCAACATATGAGCTCAACCGCATAATTAACCTTTTAAAAGACTGTAAAGTTTGGAAAGGTTTCACTTAAAAAGAAGAGTAGAAGGAATGCATTTCCACCTCCCTTCAGCTGCCACTGTGAAGAAAAACTACTCTCTTTTGAAACCTATCTGCTAGGCAGTCGCCTTTGTTAATTTTCAGATAAGAAATTTGGGAATAAAAGGAATTTTTCTCTTTCTGTTCTCTCTTTTTTCTAAAAAAGGGAAGCATACAAAGTTGAGATTTCGTAACCGAACTAAAATTGTCTAATGGTGGAATTTGCGAACACTGCATTATAATGAAAATAAGCATTTGTAGCAAATACTTCTTAGGTATGCCTAAAATCAGTACATACACTAATCACGCTTCTGTTTGTTTTCAACTGAATATAGTTTAGAATTATATGTATTTATTAACAGTTTTAATATATACTCGAAAATTATGTTTGAACATTTGTTTCTTGCATAAATCGGCCTTTCACATTCATTTTTTTACAAAAACTGCGTAGCACCTTAATAAATATTTATGTTTACATATTAAACAAATCTTTTTGCACTTTTTTGTGATATTAGTTACTTTTTCCTTTTCACTTCCTTGTACGAAGTATTGTAATCATAAAAAATTCCGGGTACCATAGTTCAACGAAAATATCCGTTTTGACCGCTATCAAATGCAGTTTAACGATGTTTTTGCGTGACATTTGTACGTAAGGACAGAATAAAGCACTTTTTTTTTTCAAAAACGAATTATAAAAGTAATTTAAAATGGATTCAGAAGAGATTTTTGTCGTGGCATCTGTATGTACGTGCGTATGTATGTATGTATGCATGTATGTATGTATGTATCTCGCACAAATCAAAAACGAGCAGCCTCAGAACGTTGAAATTTTGTATATAGGACTGCTATAGCATGTAGTTGTGCACGACCCTTTTTGGTGGTATTCGGGCACACCAAAAGTGTATATGTATATATATATATGTATATATATATATACACTAAAAGTGGGTACCCACTTTGTTACTCGGCTCCGTGAGCTCAGTTTCTTTTATTCTTATATGTTGGTAAATTCTGCTTTTTTTGCTTTAAAAATGATTGAATTATGTTGTTCTTATCTTCCGGATAAGGTTTTTGCATGCCCGTAGATAACTTACAGGCAATGGTTGTAGAATTATCAACAGTTTAAAAGTTGTTTAAATGCGACTAAGCCTAATCATTTTTCCCATAGCAGCCATATTTGTTTACATTTGAAACTTAGTAGAATAGTGGATTTGTTGCCAATCTAGAGAAACTAAGCTTCACATCAAAAGATAACGACTTCTTTTATTATTGCGAATTAAATCATGCTTAATCCATTCTGGAATTATCATTCAAGTTATTGAATTATCTCATATATTAACTCAGCGTCCACAGCAAATTAAGTCAGTTTCTACGCCTTCAGTATCTTTTTTGCCGAGTGAGACCAAAAGTAAACTTTCAGTTTTGTGCACCGAAAAATTTGCCTTCTTGGCCGCTGACCGAATTTGCTTGTTTTTTTCGTAAAACCTGTAATTTCAATTGCAAAAGTTGTTCTTTAAATTGTTTTAACTGTATTTGTGTTTTATATTTTTCTATATTTTTTCAATTTTTACTAAAGACGTTTTGAGGTTTCATGTATTTTTGCCTTGTCGCGAAATGAGAACTGAATTAATTGAATGAGAAATATATCTCTAATGAAATTCGAGGAAATAAATTTAAACGAAATGTAGGAAAAAATGCATATAATTTAATATTCCGTACAAGGAACTCATGTAGTGCACACATTAGTTTTTTTTTTTTTCATTAGTATTCTCATCTAGTTCTTTTCGAAAGGAAATATTGAATTTTTGCCCATTGCATTGTAAAGTATTTCATCTTTCAAGTTGTGGGGTTCCACCCTTTTATCTAACAACTAAATGGGGAGGAACCTAATGGACAAATTACCTAATGGAACCTAATGGAACTAAGCGAATACTCGCTTAGTTCAGGAACAGAGGCGTAAACTCGAGAAGGGTTAATTACTCTTTATTGCTCAAAATAAGAATTACAGATGGCCCCTTTTTGAAGGCGTGCAGCAAAGCCTCCACTTGGGCTTGAACTCAAAATGAACTAAGACTAAAATGAACTAAGACTTTGCTAATGCTTAACTAAAGAGATATAGACAAAGCTATGAAAATTCTAAGTAGTGGACCCGTAAGTATCGAGTAAGCTATCAAAGGACTGTAATACGGCCGAGCGTAGTAACAGCTTAGAGAGTCACAGCCAAAACGCAAACGTGAGCTAGTCAGAAACTCTGAGGCTCTCTCTAGAAATCTGTGGAACTTCGAATTAAATACTACTCTTACTCATTTGCATTAAGGCGACTTTAAAAATACACTCAGGTAGGACATTGTAAGCTGAAATTAATAGGGACAGGAAAGTAGCTTAAACTAAGGATAACTGTTAAAAACTTACGATAAGCCTTACAAACTACAGCACCGTTCATTGTTCCTTCTTGCAGTTTTGTGATAATAGCTTTTTTTTTCTTCCTTTAGCATCTTTTCCTTTTAACATTCGCTTTTAGATTTTATTGATTATATTTTCATTGTACTAAATTGCAGTTTCCGTGTTTCAGACAGCAATATTAAATATAAAAATTACATTAAAAATGAGATATGTAAAAAAAAATACATTTTTGATGAAACTGGAAAATTGATGAATACTAATATCAGAAAGTTTCAAGTAGATTTACTAAACTTTATCTCTTTCTTTATTTACATAAACCCACCAGCGATCGAACAATAAAATCGATGAACACCGATATATGGGTTCGGTTCACATTTTGGTGAACTAACTGGCTGCATATGGTCTCATGTGTAACGTAAATACCAATTAATGTCCCTTAAAATGTCTTCCAGGCAGTTCCTTCTCCCTTTGAGATATAGCCTTTTGTTCCTTCATCGTAATCCAAATATGCCCATTTCTATTTTTATATGCAAATAAAAACTGGAATTTTCATAAACAGATAGGTATCCTGTCATAAACAGACAGGCATCCTATCAAAATACAAATGCTGTTATGCAAATCACTTCAACAGGACTTTAGTTCCTATTTTCATTATATACAGGAAATGTGGGGAATATTGATTTCACAAATGCCATTAAAATAGTATTTCTCGTTATTATTTCACCACAGTGATGACAATTTCGTTGTCAGACTTACGTTGGAAAGGAATTCAGTCTCTCAATAAAATATGAACCGACATAAATTATATAACATAGATAAAATTAGATAATATAGATGAATCAGATTTCATGATTATGCAAAATTATGTCAGCGCCGTTTGCCTTATATATGCACAAATAACCTCCTTAAGGACATTACTTATTATTTATTTATTATGTTCTCCTCCGTTAGGCACTACACGGAAAGGGAGGGATGCTCCGTGAGGGGCTTTTTAAGGGAGACATGCTCGTATCCACCTTACGCATGGAGAAGCTACGAAAACGTCTATGTAGCCAGCCGTTTCACCGAGACTCGAATTCAGAACCTAACTACCAGTGTTCAGCGGCTTTTACTTCTCAACCGCAGGTGGACCTTCGTTAAGAACGTTCTATGTTCTGGCCCATATGTTCATTGTAAGTAGAGAAATAAACGGAACATTTATGTAGCTATTCTATCCAATAGCGGAGAATAGATCCTTTGAGAAACTCTGCTGTATATCGGCCTTACCGATATGCCAATAGGTGGTACCGAAAATATGACCTGACTATTATCAATAAGGGTACAATTTCTTATTAGAAAGAACTTGGCGTAAAAGTATATATATATATGTGTGTGTGTATGTGTGTGTGCATTTTAACTATATGCGTTAATTTTGATTATCTGACAGGAAACGAAGAGTAAGTACTAATTTAATGACAGAATTTTTAAAAGTTAAATTTTAGAAAATGGTGTAAGACTGCGGAAAGCAAAATATTTAAAATGCATTAAATTTAATTAATAAAAAGCAAATATTAAAAGCAAAAGAAAAATAGAAAGAAATGAAATATATAAGATTCAATCATTGCTGGTCTCACAAAAATATCCTAACTTTTCAAGAGAAATTGGTCTCTTTTCATAAAATCATCGCATTTCGTCTGTTTCGTATTTTCGAATAAAACTTCTGGGCCAAATGGCGAAAAAAATATAAATTAATATAATATTTGAATTTAAGTCTGTGATTTGCAGTATATATATATATATATATCAGGATTTCTTTTACCGAATATACTCTAACTTTATAGATACACACATATGTAGGTACATCTGTATATATATACAGATGTATACATGGTACTTATGCCTACATGTGTATGCGTTTATCTGTGTGGGAATATAATCTACATATATCTGTTTGCATATACGTAAGAAATAAGCATATATGCAATTAGCATACACAGTTGCTGATAGGTCCTTATGTTCAAAATAATCTGGATACTTCAGATAAGAATAAGTTTTTAAATTCGGGATCCCTTTGCAATTCTTCCACGACAGTCTCACGTGAGTCAAGGATTTTTGCCGTAAGCATAGCACATTTTATTGCATTCCCCTTCTGATCCAGCTTTATTCTTAAGAGTGCATCAATCACCATATTTTCTTTCCTGAGAGTATGTTTAATAATTAAGTTTGTAAGGTTTTAGTTAAACTAACAAAGTTTTATTTTAATTTAAATTTTTCTATCCCTTCTCATTTTCAACTTCCCGTTAGAAGAAGCGCGCGTTTTCAGCTTTATGCTAATTTGAAGTGGAGCCAAAGTTATATTTGAACGAAAGGTGTGAGAGAGTGTGAGAGAGCTTTTAGTCTCAGACCACGGTTACGCTATTCGACGTTCTCCTGACTAGCTAGCATTTAAATTCTAAGCCATAGCGCTTTACGTGATTGCTTATTGAAGTAATTCCAAGTGCGTCAGTATTAGTAAATCTTGCTACGCACCACTTAAGTTAGATGCTAACCTCGCGTTATAGCTCTGCGAGCAACAACTACTTAGTTTCTATTTAGCTTTAGTTTTAAATATTATTGGATTGTTCCTTTTAGACCCAAGTGTGGTCTTTACTTTCTGTATCCCTGCCGAGTTGGGAAGTGGTTGTACATATTAGTGATTTAGTAAAAAAGGATTTTAAATCCCTTTCAAGTGCAGTTCTTCTACCACTTAATCACAGTATTCTACCACAGAACATAGCTGCATTCAGCTCCCTGTTCCAAGATCAGGACTTTTATGTTGTCACGAAGATGTTTACCAAGACTATGCACCGAACACTCAGTCCTGACAAGTTGAATTCTTGAAATTTAAGGGCTCATTTAATCAAACTTGGCGAATAAATTCTTTCCTGAATACAAACGATCCGTGATCGGAATAAACTGGAACGGGAGCTTTGCCAAAGCATACTCTGAATTTTTGCACTGCTAATAAAACAGCGAGTGTTTATTGCTCCGTCACGGTATAATTGAAGATTTTACTAAAAAATGCAACCGGTTGCCCCCTCTGTATCAGAATGGCACCTATTGCGAAATTGTAGGCATCCGCAACAATCTAAAAAGGTTCGCCTCCTTTAACAAACTTTAAGGTGCTTTAATCAACGCTTGTTTCAATTATTCGAAATTAATATTGGTTTCGGCGGAGGAAGTGAAATGGGCTTTTCCTTTTAAATTGTAACAAGAATTCAGCTATTTTAGAGGAGAATAATTATTAATAGCTCTTATTTTAGAGCTTTCAGTTTCAATCTCATTCTTTGATATTTAATATCCTAAATAACGAAGTTCAGTAGCCAAAAATTTGCACCTGGAAGCATTTACTTTTAGTAATTATTGTATTGCCTAGTAATTATTGTATCTTCTAGGAAAATAAAAGTACTAAGGTAATAGAACTCGTCTCAAAATTATATTCATTGCCCGCTGAAAAGTCGCGGGGGCTCCGCATAAGCCGAGGGGCATTTTTAGAAACATATGAATGCAGGACTTTGTTATAAATGCGGTTTTCGAGACGTCTTCAGGCTTCACGCCAATTTGGAAATATCCAGTTGTTAGAGCTAACATTGTCATAAATCGCGTTGATTTAATTTTACGAATGATCTCTTCAGTTATGAGAAGCGGATAGACGGAATACTTAGTAACACTTTTGCGTTTTCGATAATCAACGAAACCCCACGCTTTGAAGGCGTGTTTGTTGGGAGATTATTTTTCTTTCTGCACAGCACCACCATCTGGCTAGCGTAAAGGCTATTTATTGGAGCTATAAT
This sequence comes from Stegodyphus mimosarum, assembly GCA_000611955.2. Classification (NCBI taxonomy): domain Eukaryota; kingdom Metazoa; phylum Arthropoda; class Arachnida; order Araneae; family Eresidae; genus Stegodyphus; species Stegodyphus mimosarum. The sequence continues at coordinate 39,040 of KK113456.1, forward strand.
TTTATTTTTTAATATTTTCTGAATATGCTCTTCTATTATTTATTCTTTTACTTCACCGCAGCGATAAGGTTTTGATCTTACAGAAGCCACGTTACAGTTTCTACACTATGCCTGTGTGTTGCCTGGACGCTCACCAAACACATTTGAAAATTGACTTACCAACTTCTACAATTTTTCTTTTTTGTCCGCACCTAAATGGCTTACCACAATCGCCGGTAGCTACATCCGTCTTTCTTCTATTCCTTCATATCAAGCTGCAGAGTAGATGCCTGAAAATTCAGTTTTACACTTACCGCCTTCAAGAAATTGATGCCTAAAATTACGGCAGCTTGAAGCTTTTTCACGACAAGAAAGATTGCTGTTTGTTGCTCATTTTTTACTTGTGCGTGCAATGCTATCTTAGCTATGAATGTTCACTGCGTGACTTGGTCGGCAATAACATTTGCTCCAGCTATGTCAAATAGACTATGCCTTCTACAGCGTTTACGAAAAAATGTTTCTGAACAAAACTACATTGAGCCCCAGTGTCTACCAATGCATCTGCAGAGACATGTTTAAACAATACCTGCACTACTGGTAACGCAAAACTTTTAAAAATTGCAGTTTATAGTTGATTTTTAAACAGATTCTCTTGCCCGCTGGGGTAACTATACTCTCTTATCCTTACTGCCACTACCTAGTTTAAATATTTCGTATTTTTCCCCCTGTTTTCTCTTCTGCTTTTCATTTTGGTGGCCACCATTCGCTTTTGAATCTTTTTTTTTTCTATTATCAAACTGCTTCTTTTGGCTAAATTGTAGCCTTTGCTGAGGTGCTGGCCAAACATTTTGCCCATTTGGCCTCTCGCCATACTCTGATTTGCGGTTCTTTTCCGCCAAGCATCTACTTTACTTTGCCCATTTCTCTCTCCATACCCTGCTACGGGTGTCTTCTCCGCCCCGCATCTACCTCCGAATTTTGTGGTTAACTGGAATAAACACTTCATTATCCTTAGGTTTCTTAGTTCAAAAATATCTTTTATTTGAAGCTGTAACACTGGCAAGAGAATTTGAATAATTTCTTCATGCAAACTCTTGCCGTACAGCAGATTAAAGATTTGAATTTTCCGCAAAATAAAATCCTTTAATTCTTCAACTTTAACTGAAATTTCCCAAACAGCTCCGATTCGAACTTAACCTTATCTTTCACAATGCGGAAAGCTTTAATGAGAGCATTCTTAAACACTTCAAATGTGTTGGCATAACTTCCTGGCTCACCCAACACAGTTTTTCCAACGCATTTATAGCAACTGGCAGCCTGTCCTCTACGGGCGGCAGTTGTGATTGTCACTTTTTGTACGTCTGGCATTCGATACAGTGGAAAATAGAAATTCAGCTGTTCAAACAAGTTAATCACTGAAGTTTTTCCATCGAAAATGACTGCGGATTTCATGGCAGCACTTATGGTATTCAAAATGAATCCGAATTCTTCCATGGGACTAACTAATGCCGGTGAAACTTGCGACGTTTAGGGAACCAGACTAAATGTAGAATTTTCTTGAGACATTAGTTCTTATACGTGTTCGGGGCCCAGTATATAGAGTCTCAGTCTCTTTGGCAACATTAACTAAAACAGAGACTCTGGATGACGTAAGCGAATTATCATTATATCCTGGAAATTACGACAAAGGCGTAGAAAAGGGTATAAAAAATCCTTTTATTAACTCAGATAAATTAACAGAAGATAAATTGTGCTTACAGAACCAGCCAGCATTTGTGGCGTAAATCAGAAGTAATGAATTGAAGTTAACTAAGTAAATTGTAAGTTATCCCAAAGGTTACATAGACAGAATGCGCGCAAGTTTTCTCAAACCTAATATGGATGTGAAAGGTCTGATGGTGAGACTAACGCAGTGCCGCAGATAAACTGCTATCAAGAGATTCATTTAGTAACGTGGCTTTCAGGAAGCTTTCTGATTCTACAGTCTAAAACCTTTGTTTAAGTACTATCTGTTTTTACCTCATCTGAATACTCGTGAACATTCTGGCAGGAAAAAGGAAAGCAAGAAAGACAGCAAAGATAATTAACATAAAAAAACTGGTTAGTAAAACCAAATAAATCATTAACAAACATAAAAATCCTTTGAAAATTAAAAATAAAAAAAATGAAGAATTTCATGGACTAAATACATTGTACTTATAAGACAGGCAACTTGTAATAAAAACTTTTGAAAAGTAAACCTTAGGCCAAACAAAACTGGGTAGAAAATAAAAACCTAAAAACTGCGACGAATGAACAATGAAGGAAAATGAATGAGCAAAATACTTTGGAGCACTCGCGAGAGTTAGAAACGTTCACTGGATTTCATGAATGCGACTTATTAATGTGTTTAGTCTGGCGTCCCCCGTGATTAAAGGACGGATTCGAGGTATTTTAATTCGTTGCATTTTTAATTTTTAACTTTTTAGTCATATTTTAGCTAGATTTTAGCAAGCTGGTCCATACGTTGAACTCTGTCTATACGTTTGGAGTGAACAGTGTGGGGGAGGTTAGCTGCCAATTTAATCTGTCCTATCGGTGGTCCGTGGAATGTGAGGTTACTATCAAGGCTGTCTCGGGCAGCGTGATTTCTACATATTAAATAATATAAGAGAAATCTTCGGGGTGTTTGTTCTCTTGGTATCACCTTTGGAGGTTTGACATTGACCGTATATGGGCTCCTCAAAGGTCTAAGTCTGGATGCCCTCTCTTCTAGTCTAATATTATGCATCCAGTCGATGCCGCCAAATTTGATATGTATATCCTTGTAAGATCTGTCTCTGCTATGCCACATAAACTACTTCTAGATCCTACATTGAACCTGGCGAATTCTCGCACAGGCGTAAATGAATTACCAGCACGGAAGAAGGGTGAAAAGTAACCCTTTATCAATTCAAAGTTTCACAGAAAGGCACGATCTTCGTGCATTACAAAAACACCCTCAACTTGCGACGGAAACTTAAATGTAGAATATAATTCAAGGCGAATCTAAAACAGAATAGTGCTGGATTAGCACGTTAATTTATATCTAACAGGTTGACTCACAAAGGCCTAACAGGCGTGACAATAATCCGAAATGGCCAAGGCGCTTACTAGCATAACAGCGAGATAGCAACGAAACGTCTGCTGGCTAGCGAAAACACGCTCTGAATAAACTCAGAGATTCACCCGTTTAAATATTCCCTTCACTTAACTTTAAATTTGCATTCTGGCGGGAAAATACTAGGGGAAGTTGAGAGGGTCAGGAAAAGTATCAAACTTAAAATAAATTTGTGATGCAAAATAGGATACACCCTACATTCTGTCATAAGTAACAAAATCAATAGTAAGTATAAGTATTTCCATGGTGTTAGAAATGTTCTAATATTAGTGTACTCTGAACCTGTTGAGGTGACCGTTTTCTAACGTGATGATCCCTTGATACGCCTTAGAACATAAAAAAGGGATTGATATGCCTCAGAACGTAAAAAAGAAAAAATGAAAAAAAATGAAAAAGAAAAGCAATCAGCACCTCTTTAAAGTGACCAGAGCTAGACAGGGTATCATATGGAGCCATAGTTGGTCACCTTAGAAACAGTCCTCTGTCTTTATAACATATGTACTCACTTATGTAAAACTTCTCTCTCAAACACTTTAAAATTAATTATGACTAATTTAAGATTAAAAAATATCTTTTTTAATAAGGTAGGACAAACAAATGTAGTAATTTCATCATTACCCTTTATTTGTTTATTTAATTTTATAATGACTTTTAGTTACAGAACTTTTCGATGTTAAAAACTTATAAAACAGCATGGGCATATAAAAACTTGGGTAGATATGCTACTTTTAATTTCTGATTCACCAGAATACAGTATTTCCTTGAAAAATGTAACATGACCAAAATACGTATTTCTCTTAATAAAATTCAATCTGAATTTTTTTTTTTACTAGAGCAGAATTTTCTTTTCTGCTAAAGGAAGTTAAAAAAAATAAAGAAAGAATACTAAACGATTACAGAACACTTGAAAAAGCAAAATAAAATGTTTTGCGGCTTTTATGGCTGTGAGACATATAAAAAGAAAAGCGTCTTTCAACTCTCAGTGGGCAAAGCAGCGGTCAAAGAACAAAGGCAAACAGACTGAACTTTTACGAAATTTATGGCAGTTGTCAGCCATTACCCGCCTGCGCAAAAGGCGAAGGAAGAGGCTTTATTGCGACTTGTGGGGCCATTCCAAGAAGCTTAAGATCTTACTTGTTTACTTAATCCTAAAATAAATTAAATTCTTTCTCGTACTTCCATCCAGCCCCGCTCTTTCCTTGAAAGCTGTTTTAATAAGGAATGGTTATTGGCTGTAATATAAATTATTGCGTAAAGAATATAATTTTAAGATGTGAGCGGATGTGTTGCTAATGATTAATGCATTTTTTTCCCCGTTGATTAAATAATGTCTCCTTTCGGCAAGAAGAAGAGCAAATAGCACGAGTTTTATCATCTGTTTTACCCTTTCATTTAAATAAATGTAATGATTTGCTGCCGAAAACCGATATTTTCATTTCCAGTACGATTCCGGGTAAGACAGGCAGTTAGCATTTTCTTTCCTTTAGAAAGTAGCACGTAATTTTCCCTAAATTCCATCTAAGGCATCCTGTCATTAGGTTGATAGTCAATGAATATCGGTTATGCAAGTACTTTTATGACGCATACTTCGTTTGGAATATGATGCTAAAAATTGTAGGCTTTTCATAGATTTGTTAAATTAACTTTGCCTTATGGCATAAAATTTGCATAATTATCGTATCCTACATAATAGGCATTTCTCTGCATACAAAGTTTTACCTATAAAAATAACTAATCGAAAAATTTGAAAGGTGCTATAATCGGAATGTTAGAAACAGAAATCCTAGCCGTAAGAAATAGTATAAATGCATTTACTAATGATAACAACGAATCATAATTAAACGGTAATAAATTATGAATAATGGCAATTAATGCAGATATGTGTCGTTAATAATCTGAATTATTTTAGGAAATTTTCTGAAAATTAATTTCATCTGAATTTCATAACTTGAAGTACAGTTTTATTTAATGTTTCATGAGATAATTTTGTATGGGAAAAATCCTGCAGGGAAGTGTATCTCCGCTTTTTGCAATAAATATCGCTAATTTAAAATAATGAAGTTCACTTAGCTAATTTACTGTTTCACCAAGAGAGCTCGCTGAGCACGGATTAAGAAAATCGAAAGGTGATTACATAATTAGTAAATGTTTCTATGGGCTCTTTGGTTAATAAATTGGCAAAAATTCGCAACACTAAAGACGAAATGCATGATGTGTAACCACCAATGTGCACTTTCCCGTCTTAGGAAGTGGATGATTTGAATATGTAGATTTCATGGCTGATACTCAAAGTTATTATATGATACACGTTTTTCCTTAAATCAAATTATCCTGTTATGCTAAACTTATTTTTAACAAAGTAAGCTGTGTTTAAAAAAAAATGACTTCCAAATTCCTGAATTTTTTTTAGTGAATTCTAAAATAGAAGAGCAAACATCTATATGTGGTCCGTACAACTGGCAGATACATGTTACATTAAGCTTACTAATGTTAAGCTTACTAATTACTTATCCTGAATTTTATTCCTAGAAACGGAAATATTTAACTGCATCGATATTGGTTTTATCCATAAGTGACGAAAATGAAAAATGACAAATTTTCCTTTTAAGATCATAATAAACTTTTGTTGGGCGAATTGATCACACCGAAAGAGGACTGCATCGATACTGATTTTATATGAATATGAATTATAATTTTGATATGAATTCTTATTTCATTGCAAAGCTTTCCTATGAGATTCAGGAATAAGCAAATTCTATTGTAATATGTTTATTTATGATATCAATGAGTGTTCGTTGAAGCTAAGGAGAAAATGTCATTTTAACTAATTACTGCAGATGTCACATATAAACTCTAGCAATGAAACTAGACTCTATTTTAATTCTCGTACAAAGGTAATTGTGAGTGTTAAAAAAATTAAAAAGTTTTCCTCATCGCTTGCTGACCTGAAAGTTAAAATGGAACATATGCTCTTTTCTACTGGAAAATCTTGATTCCGAAGCACCAAATGCCACCCGCAATACTAATTGTGGGATGCCAGCCATAAAAAATGCCCATAAATGTACCCTCACTGGCACTGCCGCATCGAATTGAGATCAGTTAAAACCGCCAGTAGGCATTTGACATTGCAAAACAAAACAAAACAGTAAGAAATAACAACAGTAAAAGGATCGGGGGAAGTGGCCCTTTGGGTTCGGCAGTTCATTCTGTAGTCACTGCTTAAAAGACATTCGAAACCTCACTACACTGCAGACGTACCACACGCCTGACAACTATAATAGGAGCATGAGAATTTATAACCATTGGAGTACAAAAACTCCGTGACGCCATAAACGAGCTAAAGCTAGAAAAGTTGCGTGTGGTCATTCGAAGTTAACTAAATTGCACCATAGCTTAACGAGGTTGGTTCATTTGGGTTTGGTTTCCCTAACATAAAAATTTAGTTTAACTGCAGATATGTTTTTCTTTTTCTGAATGCTGATTATTACTTAAATCTTTGGAATTTCTCAGAAAAAGCTCAACAGCTATTGCTTTCTTTGTGAAACTGACTGATTGTCAATCTACAGATATTTGTTGCTTATTCCGTGCTAACAAGGATTCTCTTATTTTTCTCTTTCAGTCAAGAATAAAGTTATGCCACCGAAAATACAACTTCAGGTTTTCTCTGGGCAAATAAAAATGAAGGAAATTGTTAATAGTCGGTAATTTGACCGCCAAACATTAAAAAACATCACCAGCGATAAAATAATGACAAGGCACTGTGATGGTTATGACAAATTAAAATATCAATCTTGCATTAAATTTTTATTTGCTCTGAAGTTCTTTAGTCATTCCAGATTTCTATTTTAATACATTATTTATTTTCTGATGGCTGTTAAAACATCAACGGGCTAAATTTATCTGTTAAGTTAAAATACATATGTATGTAAAATCAAGTTATTGACTTTCATTTCCTTTGTGCAATTGAAAAATAAAATTGCGTTTTGATACCTGAAATGTTATGTTTATAATTAATTTACTGATTTTCATTTTCAGTCATAAAAATGCACGTAAATGTGGTTCTGCACATTTAAAGTAGTTATGCTGAGTATAAACTGCACTTGTAATTGGCCTTTTTCATGATTCACAGGATTTTTTTCGTAGGCATAGAATGTTTGGACACCGTTGAAAAACACAGCATTTTCTCCCATGTCGTTTCGTTCGTTTGTCTTGATCAGTCACTGAAAAGCCCACAATTAGAGATGCTTTTGTGAATAACTCCTTATGACAATCTGGCTCATACTTACTTAAAGCAAGAAGAAAACCACAAAAACGCCCGTGCAGCCAGCCAGTTCGACGGGATTCGAACATCCATATGTCTTTGAAATTTCCGTCGAGTTGGAACCTTTCCAATTTTAAATACGCTAAGAAATTAGGAAAATCAGAATTTTTCATTAAGGAAGCTAACATTTTCTGTCTTAAGATTATCTTTAGATATGATAAAAGTGCACTTAAATAGGCTATACTCTAAATTATATCTAACAGGAAAAATACCAGTTACATTACATTGTAATAATTGTTCTTAATCTATAATTAAAACGTATTGATCCAAGTGTATTTATAAGCACGGTAATAAATCAAATTGTACATGAAAAATTAGTGTGTTTTATATGGAATTTCACAGAATCTTCACATCAGAAACGTGTCTTCCGGATTCTTGTCAATTTCAGACATAACTAACAATAAAACAAAAATCTAATAATTTTTTTTTTTTGGCTTACGAAACTCCCAGAAAACATTCGATGGATAAACAAAAAACTAACAAACATAAGTTCCGCATTTATTTATCTATCTATTCATTTAATTATTTACTTTTTTAATATTCTTTTTCCAGTAATCTT
>KK113456.1:47067-76868 GCA_000611955.2 Stegodyphus mimosarum
TGCTGAACAATGAAACATAGAATTGCATAAAAACATAAAAAAAAACGCGATCATCATAACAATAAAAAATATCTGAAAGAAATGAATGAATTCTAAGAAAGAAAAATATTTAAAAAAAAGCAAAGAACAGAACAGATCTATACGGGACGTGACCGTAGGGCTTTTTGGTGATTGGCATGCGAATCGAACCTGATTATCCAAGGAACCAGAAGAAATCGTGCTCAGCATGCACAGGAAAAAAAGGTGGAATAAAATAGAAAGAATGCCCTTTACGAGAGCTCAGCCATTATTGTGAAGATGGCTTGGTTGGATTTTCTTGCGTACACCGCAATTAGATTCTGACTGGTTGTATTAGCGTTTTCCCGTTAATTAATGATTTCTCTCTCTTTTTTTTTTTAAAGGATTATAATTTTTTTTCTCCCATTTGTATAAGAATGTGAGCAGTAGAAGACTTCTTTCGAAGCCGCACTATTCAAAATGCTTCCGTAATGTTTCTATTAGCAAAATATTATCCCTTATGATAACATCCGGTTTTGCATTCATTCGGAAAATAACTGCGAATCTAGTCATGAAAGATCACATTGCCTTTGAGATAAATCATTCAGTGATATTTTAAATTGTAGGTGGCTTTATTCTATTTTTACGTACTGCTGAATATCTATTGCAGCGCATGAAGTCAGTCATGCGGAAAATGTGGGTGGAGTATACAAATTCACTTTTACAATAATTCATATTGATTAAAGTGTTTATTTCCGAAACGCTGTAAGTTATTTTGTTTCCTAACACTTGTTTGAAAAATAAGACTTTTAATTCTAAGATTCCTAAACTAAAGAAAACTTTTTATTAATAATCTCTGGATGGAAGCAAGACTAAATGATATGCTCAAAAATCTCCTGACGATATAATTTTATAGCTTGGTAGAAAAGAATTCCCGACAAAATGATTCTACATGCATATGTAGGAAGTTGCGATGTTTAAAACAATCCAAGATATTCATCAATAGAAAAATTGGCTTCCTTTATTTTAATGTACGAAAAGGATCCAGTTTCCTTGGGACCACCTGCAGAAAGTAAGCATAATTTTGTGGAAAGGAGTATTAGAGCTACAGCATTTGTGCAGCTCATTTTCAGCAGCTTCTCTACCGGAATTCAGGCATTTGACATGATTTGAGACCAACTTTTAAATCTTTGTAGAGTTCTGTTATCTGGCATCGTAACCGCCATATGACAGCCACCTGCATCTCAGCGTCTCTGTGAAAATGTTGATAGAATAGGAATTTCTTTACCTATACAAAAGCTGGAAATCACTGGGAGAGTGGTACAGACTACGTGGCGAATGTTCGAAAACCCCATCGCTTAAGTCTTTCAGAAGATCGGTTTGTGACAATCCATTTTTGTTCAATAAGACAATGCCAACGCTGAATGCAGCGCATTTTCGCTTGAATAGCCCTTCGCAATTTTCATGTTATTTCGCAGTAACAATTCGGAATTTACGCTCTCTATTCTGAACAGAAAAGCAATGAGAAAAATTCTCTGTCTATCTCAAGGCACCGTGAGCCGACACAATTTTTATGAATTTCGACTCTGATAGAGATCCATTAGGAAGTCAATGCATGTACTGCATTGACTTCAATTGCTTTCTAAGACTATTTGTGTAACTCACGTTTAATCTCAAGTAATGATCCGAAAGTCATCACCATCATCATGGTACTGCTGGAGAAATTTCAAAGCTTAACGGATGCATGCTTATTGTTTGTGTTAGGATGTCAGTTGCTTCGGCGCGATCCTGGCTCACAGTTTCTAAGAAAAGCAGGTGTTCAGTGAAAATTCAGTGAAATTTTGTTCATAATGACTGAGGATCGTCCACTGCGCTTTACATTGGGCATTTTTTTTTAACTGGCTGTATCAGCGATGTATCTATGTGTGTTCATGATACACAGACCATATATCAGAGAAAGATGACTATTTACTTCGACTTTCGCATTGCTTTGCCCGTTCAAAGACGTGATAACAGGGTTTAGTGTCTTTTTAGTCGCTGGAAGATCAAGAAAGAAAAAAAAAAAAAAACAATGTCCGTTGAGCCGAAAATTCTTCTCCCACAGAGAAGGAGAAATGAAGCAAATATAAGTAAAACGCTTCGCATTTATCGAAGACATCACAACTTCCCCCCCCCCTTATTGATACTTTGACTTTTGTTAAGTCCCGTTATTTGTTTAAATATTATTATTTTTTGTGTGAATTTAGGTTTCCAATCATCCCGAATCAAAACAAGTCGGGATAATGGCGGAACCGATTAACCAGACTATGCAATTGATTGCTGCATTTTAACTTTAAACGAAACTGTTTGAAAGGTGAGGGTTTTATTTATTTTCCAATTTGCGTTTAAATTACAATTTATTTTTAAATAATCTCAAATCCATATGAATTGCATTTCACCGTTATTAGTAATTTTACTGTTGAAAGGAAAGCTTTTCGGAGTACTAGTACTTAGAACGCTACAGTGGAAGAACACTGAATTTATTTCTTCCGACGAAATAAATAATGTTCATGTGAATAGAAAGATCTCAAATTTAATGACTTTTGGAATTAGCCCTTTTATTTCCAAGATACAAAATAAAAAAATAAAATAAATAGAACAAAAATGGTGCAAAATTAAGCATTAAAAAAATCTGAAAAGTTTCATATTTTACGGTCCCTCAAAAGGATTTATTTAGCTTTTCCTATGCTCTCGCTGTCTCCAGGTCTACTGTTCACTCATTCCTATTAACTTCTTTTTGTGTGCGTGTCTTTTTAGCTTTATTGTTAAGCATCGTTTTCTTCGCACTTACGCCACATGCAATTCGTCTGCAAATCACAAAATTTTTTAAAGTAATAATGCAGCATATGTTCAGATTCTCCGATGTAATGTTTAGTGGTGGCATACATTTTACTATTTTTTCCAGTCCTTTCAGAGTTTATCATATCAATGTTGAGTTTACTTAGTAAGATGGCTTACAAAATGTTTTATTAGTTTTCTATTATTAACTTTTTATGTGCTAATATTTTTTATTAAATATCATGTTCTTTGCACTTATGCCACATAAAATTCAATTCAACATCAAAATCGCAAAATATTTAAAAAGAGAATATAGAGACATTAGGTTATTTCGAAGCAGAAGAAACGAAAAATCAGCAACGCCTTCGTCGGGAATCGAGCCACGGACCTCTCGGTTGCGGGTCGAGCTGTTGAATATTAAAATCAATTTCATTTTGCATTTTTCTTAAAAATGATTTTATTATGTATGATTATTTAAATAATTTTAATTCTATGAGGGATGTAATCAGCTCTCTAATTGCTTACAGAATATTTGTGCAATAGGTAATTGTTCTTTGTCATAAATTGTGTATTCCATCGTACTAAAAAAAATGGCAAAAAAATAACGAGTGATACTATCAAAACATGCTGAGATATTTATTGCCACATATGTTTTAAGTTAAATAATTATATCCTACAAAGCTTATTTTAAAGTATTTGAATTTAAGTAACATTTTAATTCTTTTGAATTTAAGTAACATTTTAATTCTTTTGAATTTAAGTAACATTTTAATTCTTTTAAGCGTTGGTATGATGCTTTTAATTCGATATTCAATTTAAGTATTATTTTAATCCAATTAAACTTTGACGCAATGTTTTTATAGCAGTGTTTCGATTTTATTTCTGTGCTATATGAAAGTAATAATTTAACCTTACTTTAGTATTTTATACTCGTAGTAAATGTATTTATTTACATTTGCCTGCCATCTTAAAAAATGACGTTTTCAACAAAAAAATTAATCAGTTATTTTTAACGATATTTATTTTTTTAAAGTTTCGAATACCTTACTGTGCTCTTTACTTTATGCGTAAAATACGTAAAAAGAACGTTTTTCAAGATGGCTGACGATTGTAAAAACCGCGCCAACAATAGCGCCAACTTAAATCGCCATAACTCCGTGCAACCGTCTACCAAAGTGCACCAAATAATATCTAAAACACCGAATTTATGCATAATAAAACGCATTATTTTTTAAATAAAATGACAACAAAGTATCGGTTACCATAAATACCTTGTCCAAATTAATGGGTTTATCATAAGTCATATCGTTCGCCAAAATCCGTGCAACCGTCTACCAAAGTAGCGCCATATTTCGTGTAAAGAAGTATTTAAAAAATTATTATTTAGGCTTTACTGTTCTTTGTATTGAATTTTTATGTTGATAATTAATATGTGTAAGCCATATTGGCATTTATAAAAAAAAGGAACTGCTAACTGTGTTTTTGAATTTGTTGCCAAGCAGGCCCATGGAAAATAAGTAATAATCTCAAACTGACGTAGATTTTATTGTGCTACCAAACTGACAAAAAGTCTTTTCTTAGTTCTCACCATCCAGGTATGTGGTAGATAGTAACGTCATCCCGACGTATTACAGCTAAATTAAATTGCCAAACTGGTAAAAATTGTTTTTGTTATCGCCAACCAGACGTTGAGATAGTAAAATCGTCAAACTGACGTGGGTAAAATTCCGTTGTATTGCTTAACTGGCAAAGGTGTATATATAATTATCGTCAACAAGAAAATAAAAAGGTTTTTGGGGAAAAAATAGATTCAATAACAGCCTCATTTTAAGCATTATGATAAACGGGATGATTCAAAATACCAAAACGATCACCGACAAAGAAATCAGTTCCAAAACAAGAACCAAGAAAATTTATATGACAAAAGATATCGGCCACGTTGTTTCGAGTGTGGGTCATACGAACATTTTAAGCCTCAGTGCCCTCGAATGATGATTTGTTAGAGACATATGCAATTAACGGTTTAGTTATGGGTATGAAATGCCTATTCTTCGAGACACAGGAGCCACAGTAGATGTTATTTCTCGAAAATATATACACAATGCAAAAATGACTGGAGAACATGTCTGGGTACAATATCTTTTAAATGACCGTTTAGTGTGTCTACCGTTAGCGGAAGTTGAAATTAATTGTGAACTTGGTCATATAAAGACAAAGGCAGCTGTTGTTGCAAATGATCCCGGCAGATATGTAATGGGTAACAAAAGTGCTCAAATGTTCAAAGATAAACCATTCTTTTATTTAAAAAAGGTAAATGCGATTTTGACAGGATCTCAAGCAAAAAGATCTCGTGAAGAAGATCGAAGTAGAGAAACCGAAATGGAGAATCTAGAAGAACTGTCATTTATTGCGACTGACGAAGATATTTTACCGTAAGCTGGTGAGGAAGACAAGGAAATTAGGAAAGTAATTAATGTAAATTTTAAGGAATTAATTGAATCTCAACATCAAAGCAGAGATCTAGCCTCATTGCTTAGCGAAGCTGAAAATGAAAATTCCCGCAAGACAAATGATTTCAAGGTAAAAGAAAACGGGTTGTTGGTGAAAAGGAAAATAGATAAAAATAGAAATGAAAGGGAATTAATTGTTATGACTGAAAAATATAGAGATCAAATAAAGTCATTATGGCATGATAGCACATATGGACATTTAGGCGTCTTCTAAACAAAAGATAGGTTAACAAGATAATTGCTATAAAGAAATAGAAGAATATGTTAAAACTTGCGATCGATGTCAAAGAGTGGGAAAATCCAATGATAAAGCCAAAGCACCTTTGACTTTAGTGCCAATTATAGCAGAAATATTTACAGCACCCTTCCTAGAACTCTCATTGCTTCAGCAACTGCTTCTGCCATTTCCATAATGCTGACTCTTTTAAAGTCTAAATGTTAGAGTACAAAAGATATTTGACGTCGTTATATCTATTATTAAATCCACAGCCTGTCACTTTTCTCACCTCTTATAGCTATCAATAATCCCGATACAGTTTAAAATATTAGTGAATACTAAATCAAAAGAAATTTGTCGGGAAACTAGATGTATAAAAACGTAGTAGGGAAGCTAGATGCTGTCTTGTAGCTGAAAGCTAGATTTAAAGCCCTGCAGACCTGTTAGAATCTAATATAGACCATGTCTTTATATGTTGTGATTAAATATGAAATCACCTTTATATCTATGAATGAAAGCGCCCAAAGTTTTGCTCTAATTATTTCATGGTAGAACAATTTCAGTGGAGGGTAAGGCTTTGATGATTGAAATGAATAAAAAGGTAAAGTTGGCCATAAATAAAGGGAAATTTCTAATTACACTTTTGATCTGGTCGTCATACTAAATTTCTTGTAAAACCATCTCAAAATTCACTATAATTAGTGGAGGATCTCTTATATTTACAATGGTCATGGTTACATCTTGTAATGTAAATAGAACTATTTTCTTTTACGAAATTTGAGACAAGAATTACCGGTCATATCGCGTAGTCCTATGAATTAAGTAACCAGGGTGATTCTTATGGTAAAGTAGTAACGTGGATTATCATTCAAACTCCAAAATATATGTTCGCCGACCAGTATGTGTTCGATTCAGCATGCATGTAGGCCTCAGCATTTCCGTTATAAAGACATTTAGCTTTCGTTTGAGCCGTTATCAAGTGTCTGTAATGGCCATCTGGAAGTTGTTACAAACAACAAGCTTTACTTTTAGTTCAAAACTAATCTTTTTGTGGAACATGCAGCTATAATAATTAAAAACTGAAAAAAATTGAAATTGTTAAATTAATTAAAAGTGCAAAATAGGATTCTGTTCCAATAATTACTTATTTTATAGCTCGCCTACTCAGATATTTTCTATGCGATAAGCTGTCTAATATTTTGGGAAAATATTAAATCCTTTCATCTTTTCCCGAATATAGACAGAATGTCCGTAAGCCGAAAAAGTTTTAGGATCTTGACCAAGAACAAGCCTCCATCCTTTAACAAGTATTTTAACATTTCTTTTTTTATTTATTTATTTTTTTTTATTTTAAAAGAATCAAACGAAGTTGATATTTTTACATATTAAAATTAGCCTGTTTGAAATCAATTAAATAAAAACATACTGTATTTGTTTACTATCGTATAGTCTTTAATTGTAACAATCTACGTATATTTAGGTTTCGAATATTATGGTTGGCTAAAAATGTATGCAGATACATTTTTTTCAGTATCCAGTACGAAACATTAATTAAAATGATATTTAAATTATTTAAAACTCATTTAACGTCCCTGTTCGGGCACCAAAAACTGTGTTATGATACGCAAGAGAAAATTTACCGTGACTAACTGTCTACGGACCTGTTATATGTCAATGTATTTTACTTTAATGAAACAAAAGAGAAGTAATTCACTTATCTGTAAAACCCAATGTGTTTCTTCTTGAAAGGAACAAGAATTTACTCAACATCAACACAGTGATTCATTTACACAAAAAGAATTTTATCTCCTTTTTCACTAAGCTAAAGAAAAAGAAACATTATCTGAATTCCATCAATCGGGGAAAAAAAAAATAAAAGTTTTTTCATAAAAGCTGCGATCACATTTTTAAACAACATCGCTTTCAGAATAATAACTAAAATAAAAATGTTAAACACGATATCAAGTAATATTATTGCACATGAGCAGTTACTCAATACACATCACTATATCAAGGGTCCCTTGGCGGAGCCTAACCCCTAGACGGCGCGTCCCCAGTTGGCGGATCGGGGAATGCCTCTGTTGGTTTTCCAATGGGTGGTAGAAGGGAAATAAAATACCTTTCGCGGACCAACAGACATAGAGGTCTAGTCAGTCTTCAGCGCTCGTGGTACCTCTCCTCAAATGAAGCTGCATATTACCCTTCGCCACGGACCAGCCGCATATTGTTAATTGGAATACCGCATCATCCGTCCCGCAGGATAATCCGGGACGCGCTCAGGATTTAGGCAGAGGGTCCTGTTCGCTAAGCAAGCTACAGTGTCCTCCTAGAAATAACTTGACCAAAAAACTTCGTATTCTACAATGCAATATCAATGGTCTTAGCACGGAAGCTACGCGGATTAAGCTTGAATAAATCTTGGAAATTTCAGATCGACTCCAAGTGGAAATTATAGCACTACAAGAAACAAAACTTAACAAGAAGCGACTTTTGAACACTAGAGGATACAATGTAGTCCGTAAAGATAGAGTTTCAGAAGGAGGTGATCTCATGTTTCTGATTAGATGAGGGCATTATAAGAAACTGCCTGACATAGACTTTGCTTCCTCAGGCCTCGAATATTAAGGCATTACTATACTTTCTAAAGGATCGCAACATCACCATAAAAATTTATGCCCCCCCAATAATCCTAAATTCAACACTGTTATGATGGAAAATTTGTTTGAGGAAAATACTGTGATCCTAGGGGACCTCAGTGCTAAGCATCTTACCCGGGAAGCACCACTACTAACACTAGAGGCTCCGACCTATGATTGACAATTTGATCAATGGCAAGGCCTTCCTGTCCTTAAATGACGGAACTCATACTTACCGTTCCCATACCTATGGCACAACTGATGTGTTGGATTTAACACTGGTCAGACCTAGTTTATTCACCTACAGTTCCTGGAAGGTTCTCGCAAGTATCGGTAGCGATCACCTACTCATATTAACTGAAATTGATCTCAAGATAAATTCTTCAGGAACAGGGGATCTCCTTTGAAACTTCAAGAGGGCTGACTAGAAATTTTTTGAAGACTTGTCGAATGACCTTTTCTCTCAAGAACCTCTGTCAGATGACAGAAGGAGAATGGTCCAGCTTCAAGTGCATCATCTTTAAGGCCGCCAAGGCTACCATCCCTAGAGGAAAACATAAAGAATTCGAACTCGCCATGTACACAAAGAAGATCCTATCCAAACGCTGCTAGTCAAGAGAGATTGCTTGTTAAAAGAAATAACTCGAAATGGCGGTATTGGCTGACAAAAGGATTGACCTTAACAAACTTAATGCAGAGATTAAAAGAAAGTATGTAATAGTAAAAAGAACAAACTGGAAAAATCTATGCAAAAGTCTGGACTACAGATCTCCGAATACTAAACTATGGAACTTGGCCAAAAAAATAGACCAATTGAAGCCTGGTAATGAGGATACTAATGCCATCATTGATGATAACAGCCATGTTTCGGTGGATAATCGAGAAAGGGCTGATGCACTAGCGAAGCACTATGCCAAAGTTACACAGTCCAGTCACATTAATGTGACCATCTGTCAAAAGCCAGAATAACCACCTTTCGCAGAGCGGACTGCTGCGAGACGTGCAGGAAGAGAGTCACATAGGTCCCTGAAGGTGTTCTCTGGGATGTTGAGCCATGCCGACTCTAATGCCGTGGCCAGCTGCGCTAGATTACGCGGTTGAGGATCCATGGCGCGAACAACTCGATCGAGATGGTCCCACAGATGCTCGATTGGGTTTAAGTCAGGTGAGTTTGCTGGCCAGGGGAGGACGGTAAACTCATCCTGGTGCTCTTCGAACCACGCACGTACACTGGCAGCTGTATGGCACCTCGCATTGTCCTGCTGGAAGATGCCATCATCCTGAGGAAAAACAATGCGCATGTAGGGGTGAACATGGTCCGCAAGGACAGATGCGTACTTGTATTGATCCATTGTGCCTTCCACAATGATCAGTGAACCTAGAGAATGCCAGGAAAACATTCCCCAGACCATAATGCTCCCGCCTCCAGCTTGGACCGTTCCGGCAATGGTTGCAGGGTGGTTCCTTTCAGAGGTTTCACGCCTTATACGCCAACGTCCATCTGTCCGATGGAGCATAAAACGCGATTCATCCGAAAACGCAACCTGTCGCCACTCAGTGGACGTCCAGCTGCTGTACTGGCGTGCAAATTCTAGCCTTCGCCGTCGATGAACAGCAGTCAGCATAGGTGCACGAACCAGGCGTCTGCTTCGGAGGCCCAGACGCAGCAATGTTCGCTGAATAGTACTTTGGGAGACACTTTTGGTAGCCCCTTGGTTCATTTTGGTGGTCAGTTGCTCAACGGTAGCCCGTCTATCTGCCCGAACGCATCTCCGCAACCGTCGTTCGCCTCTGTCATCTATGGCCCGTGGTGCACCACATTTGCCACGTCGCTGATTTTGGACAGTCCCATTTTGCCATGCACGGTACACTTTTACCACGGCGGCACGCGAACAGTTCACAAACTCAGCCGTTTCGGAAATGCTTCCACCCTTGGCCCGAAAGCCAATGATCATGCCCTTTTGGAAGTCGGATAAATCGCTTCGTTTCTGCATTACGCCAACGATTGAAATGCTTTTCCGAAGCCCTCACACACCCTTTATATACGCTCAACTGCACTGTGCTGCCACCTGCCTTCTGTGATTGGTTATTTAACTCTGACATGGAAAGTACGTGGTGGTCACATTAATGTGACTGCACTGTGTAGTAGGCTGAACTAAGAAATCTGATAAAATTTTAGCCAGGACCACTTGAAATCAAATCAAATCTTGCCGCGCCGTACCAGCTGCCAAACGACTTTTCAATGGGATTTCACCTTATCTGAATTATTGTATGCCCTCCAGAATTTGGACCCCTCTAAAACACCTGGCCCAGACGGTATCCACGGACATTTCCTGTGCCATCTCTGTACCTTGGGTAGGGAGAAACTTTTCCACATACTTAACTTGTCTTGGAAAGCAGGTAAACTTCCAAGACAATGGAAATCGGCTATCATTATCCCTATATGCAAACCAAACAAGGAAGCCAGTTCCACAGAAAGTTATTGACCAATCGCCCTTACCTGTACCACATGCAAGCTGATCGAAAGTATTATTCTGAGGAGACTAACTCATCACTTATTAACCAATAAATTGCGTCCGCTCGAGCAATTTGCTTTCCGAAGGGGCCACAACACTATTGATCAAATTTTGTACTTTATACAGCGCGTCAGAGATGCCCAGAATCACAGGCCTACTAGACACACTGTGGCAGCATTCCTAGACCTGTCTAAAGCGTTTGACCAAATTGTTTGACAAGGTTTGGAAGCATAAACTCTTAAATAAGCGTTTGACAGGGTTTGGAAATATAAGCTCTTAAATAAGTTCTATCAAGGTTTTGACATTAGAGGCAGAGCGCTGTCCTGGATCTCGAACTTTTTGAATCACCGCAACTTCTGTGTTAAACTACAAGACAGCCTTTCAGGCTTTTTCAAAATGCATCAGGGAATACCCCAAGGCTCTGTACTGAGCCCCATCCTTTTTTCGTTGTTTATTTCAGGGATAGGAAAAAGCATCTACCCTTGTGAAGTAGCACTTTTTGCTGATGATGTTGTAATGTGGAGCAGTGGTGGAACTTCAGATGAATAAAATGTCTGGTAGCAGTTCAAGAGTTTGCAGACACCCATGAACTTAATTTTAATGCTTACAAATCCTCCAGCTGCCTCTTCACTACAAACAGACATCTTTATCATTATTCTCCTGACATTTCTTTGAATGGAATGCGCTTAGACTGTAATAAACACCCTTCCTATGTCGGATTCACTTTGGATCCCGAAGTGAACTACAGTAAGCATATCGAGAAATTGGCCGATAAAAAAAGAAAAAGGACTTCGGATCATGAAGTATATTTCGGGTAGAGACTGAGGTTCTGAAGCCACTATCCTTAGAATAACTTACATCACCCTAGTCCGCCCTGTCCTTGAATACGGTTAACAAATCCATCAATTGGCTTCAACTACTAACTTGAGAAAATTGGAGAGAGTACAGCTCAGTGCGGCAAGAATCATCACTGGCCTTAGAAATAGTTGCTCAAAGGATATTGTTCGCTATGAGACGGACATCCAGCCTTTGGGAATGCGTTTTAAGGTGAATTCCTACAAGTATTTTAACAAGCTGAAGAGTTTTGGTTCTTAAAATCGGACCTCAGCCTTTATTAAAAATTGGACAAACAATAAACGCCTAAAACGAGACAGCCCACTTAGTTATGTGTGGAATTCGGATTTTATCAATGTAAGTGTTGAAACATCTATATCGTTTAACCGTTTTGCTCCAGATACTCCTTTTAATCATGTTAACATCCGTGAGGAATCGTCAACTAATATTGTCAAGGGCAACCATCACCTGGAACTGCTCAGGCAAATGGCTCTTGAAATCATTAATGATATTGCAGCCCAGGCCCATGCGATATATACAGATGGAAGTATATCAGATAAGGGTAGATCAGGGAGTGGCATTTATTGTAACACCCCTGAAGGAGATATCAGATGCAGCATCAGAAACTCTGATCATTGCTCTATCTTCAGATTGGAGCTTATCGCCATCAGCGAAGCACTTGATTATGCTCTCTGTTCAAGTAGTGAAATTATATGGATTCTGACAGACAGCAGAAGCTTCATTCAGTACCTTAAAAACTGGCCTAAGATCATGGATAAGACCCGTCGGGATATTGTATCTAAACTTTTCGAGCTTGGACAGCGTAAATCAATATATCTCCAGTGGAAACTGGCCAATGTTGGGGTGTATGGTAATGAAACAGATGACGATCTGTTAAGAAAAGGTTGTGATCTCCCTACACTCACATCCACTGATTTATGCCCAACCGAAATTCATTCCTATTACAAACATAAAACTAGCATGGCATGGAAAATTTCTCCTGTTCACCAGTGGTATTTCGCTGAACAACCAGACCTGTCACTTCTGAGTAAAAGATCTAGGCCTATCCAAACGGCCGTGGCCAGATTCAGAAGTGGGCATCTTCGATGCATGAAATTCAAGGAGGGAGAAAAGACCTTCCCCTCGTGTGCCTGTTCCCTCCCTGCCTCTCCCGCTCACCTACTGGATTGTATAGGCGTTTCCCTGAGACAGCTGTCGGCTGAGCAGGACGACATTAGCGATTTGTTTGTGAGGCAAGGTCTCATGGACGTGGTAGGATTTCTTGCCCCAAAGGGATTTAAAACAACAACACAACAACAAAATATTAAGAGTTCCCTAAGCGGTCAGTACTGACCCCTTTGGAGGTCGTTGAAATTTTGTAGGGAATAATGACGATCTAAGCGGTGAATAGCCGAATGTGCAATAGTATATTAAACAACATAATCAATGTCCCATTGATTACAAAAACACGCATGCATTCTAAGTTTTGGATTTTGAAAGTCATATAATAGAAATATCCCAAAATAAAAGCTGTTACCAAACCAACATTATTGCCTCCCCCCTCTTCTTACCTAGAGTAGTAGGCTTGAGTCAAATCAATAATTTATTATGGAAAACAAGAAAGCTGGTTTGAAAATTTTTGAAGGAGGTGATTTAAAAATTATGTTAAGCAGTTTTATGTCAACTATTCAGAAAGTTGATTATTGCACCAAGCGCAGCCATCACATTAGTTCAAATCAAACTTTTTTGTGTAGTTAAAGTCGGTTATTTTGTTTCTGAAATCTTGCATATATCCGCAAAATTAAAAATAAAAATCATCAAAAAAAATTATATAACATAAATCTAATAAACCATTTTTCAAAATTTTTGTTCATAATTTTAGTCTAATTGTTATTAATAAATTATTTATTAGGAGTCAATGTAAGAAAGGGATTGCTGACCCCTGCTTTACATATGATAAGTAAAATTTTCCACGACCTAGCTTGTCTTTTTTTAACTTCTCGGAGTTGTGTTATTTTTATTTTTAAATTTAATTATATGATTCTTAAAAGCTGTTTTGGCACTTTCTGATTACCTGCAACCCTACCAAAAAGTCATAAAATGGCTGCCGAAGTTTTAGAGAAACGTTTGTTTGGATATATTTATGTCTATTACAAAAATTCATCCCGTACTACCTATTCTTTTTTTTTTTTTTAAAAAAAAATCTCTCTCCCTTTTTTTTTTTTTTTTTTTTTTTTTTACTTTTCCCGTTTTCCATATTATACATGCACTCTTCCTTGGTATTTTGCATTATTCTTTCCATACGCACAGCGATTTTCTTTCGATGAAGAAAATATCGGAGAATTTCACGAACTCGCCATCTTCAACAACCAGTGTATTGAAATCCAGAAATTACGCTCAAAAAGAGGGCACATGATGCCCTTAAGCAAGTCACGTTTTACTGTATGCTTGCTGAAAGCTAAATCTGAGATTTTGCCAAGGCAATGAAAATGCGGTATGCGGTTCCCCGCTATGCTGAAACGCTAAAATTCCCATAAGGTGATCATAATTTCTCACCATACTTACCAAATGACTGTCGAAATGGAAAGCCATTTGGGGGAATGCTATCTGTATACCTAAATTGCCACATAAATACTTTTTGGTAACGCTGTAGATTTGCAGTGGTAATAGAAACTTC
Source organism: Stegodyphus mimosarum (assembly GCA_000611955.2). Lineage (NCBI taxonomy): Eukaryota > Metazoa > Arthropoda > Arachnida > Araneae > Eresidae > Stegodyphus > Stegodyphus mimosarum. The sequence continues at coordinate 61,272 of KK113456.1, forward strand.
TTATAATAATAACATGTACATGAATACTTTTTGATGACATGACGCATAGCCTCATTAGTACCTTTCCTTGGTCTTCTGTGGCGGTGGGGATAATCAGAAAATAATCAGATCCCTTTTTTTAAAATAAAACCTTAAATGTATTAAAATATTGACCAAAACTGTTTCCCAGTGCATCTTCCTATTTTATTATGCATTTGTAACCACTTCTGTAGTTATTCATAAGAAAGTAAAATGAACATAATACTACCAGTAAGGGTGTGGCAAAGATGGTTTAATATTGACAATTTGATGCGGGTTTAAACCCCTGCAAATGGGGTCATTGCGTGTTTAATTTTCGTGATTTTCTCCATGTGTAACGTGATTGCAAGCCTGTTTCACCATGAAAGCATTCATACCCTTAGGAAGATAATCCTCGTGTGCCTTGCCGTATCCAAATAACCAATCAAAACTAATATATAATTGTTTGTCAATTAAATTTAATATGGTATAATGCTCTTGTTACTTTTATCCTGTAGCACTGCACTGATATCTGTTATCATGAATTATAATGGTAATACTAGTTGTGATACATTGGGAAAATTATGACAGAAAAATAATAATAAAGTTATAGATTAGATAATGCGTGATGTTATGTAGCTGTGTATTGATCCTTATTTTTTTTAATGCTCCCGCTGATGTTGAAATAAAACTGTAAACTGTTTCTCAAAGAAGTTGGTCCGGTATAACATTAACAAGCATTCCAGTTAATAGTTTTGAATGCGCGACCCTAAGACTTTATACCTCAAGACCGTCTTTGCATCCATGCAAGATCTTGTTCTGTGTATGGTGGAGTAGTCACTAAGTAGTGCTTTATAAACTACACCATCACTGAGTACTGTATTTGCAACATAGATTTCATCAAGCAGAGCTAGCACTGGTTAATCACAAGAGTGTGCTGTAGCTAGGCTAAGAGACACTGGGCTTGGCAGACCTAACGTTTAAATGACCTTCTGTTCCATTCCCTGGACAACGACCTCTATAAGAAATCCTTCAACGATGAGGCAGATTTATGGCGAGCGCTCATGGACTTCGAGACTCATTCGAGATCTAAGTTTTTTTTGGCCCGGGCATTTTCAAAGGGTGCAGTATATTGATGATGCAGTATACTTTGAGACCTAACGCTGAATACAATGCATTATATATCTATCATATATTCTAATTATCACGAATAGCAAGAACTGGTTACTTTATATATAACATTATCACACTTAAATTACTAAATAAAAAATTCTATATTTGAGTTTCATGATGCTGTGAACTGCCCTTTAAAAATTTCAGAAAAATTTTTATTATATCAAAATGACTGCTGTATGTATGTGTGCTTTCTGAGACTTTTTCCACTATTTATTGGTTGAATTGTTTCAGAATGTAAACCTGCGAACTTTTTCCTGTTAATATTATAAGAAATTCTAAATATCAGGACAATTAATATTATATTATCCTGATATATTAATAGTCCTGATATTCTAAATATCAGGACAAGCTATCTTTACAAGTAAATTTATTTAACGTATCCTATTTATTTCACACAGTTAAAGGTTTTTCAGTTAGAAAGTTCAAAGTGTATAAATATTGAAAACTATCAAAATTTTACTGATGCATATACTGTTTCTATATACTCATAATGTATTCTAGTTAATCAGAAGTACTTATTATTAAACTCATCAGTGCACTGCAAAATGATAAAAATATGTATTCTGAAATTCTAAAAAATGATGATTAAAATATGTGTATAATATTCATCAACATTTGGTGGTTGCTTATCACACCCAGAAACAATTCAGCAGTTTGAAAGTGTTTATCTTCTGGACTGGGAAAGAATGCCCAGACCTTCATTGATAATCTTATTGATTCCATGCCTCGTAAGTGTGCGACAATGTTTTGAATCAGAGGAAACCGTATCGCTTATTGAAACACATTTGTATCCGAGAAATCCTATTTTTCGTTCGTTTGTATGATATGCACAAAGTGTGCAATTTTTGTGCACCTACGAGTATTGTCAATAAAGTTTAATCATTTCTTTTTCTTTGGTTCTTTTTCTTTTTTCATACATTGAACGCCTATATATCCTATATCAGTCGCCAAATCATTTCCTTATTCGCAATTTATATACCAAATCATAATATAACTTAATTGTTTTGAGCACTGTGTATTTATATTGTATTTTGGTACGTTTTCTATTTCTCTACATGTACTGGAAGCACTGACGTCAGCTCAAATATCTATTGATTTTTTCCTTTTGTGTTTATTGACGAATTCCAAGACAAGGGATACAGTAGTTATTCCGTAGCAATCGTCATGTGTATTATTTCCGTGGTGAATATGCAGCAAAAGCTGACCACTCTCTCTGAAAAAACATCAAAAAACTTCAAGAAAGGAGCTTAACGCTAATATCAAAAGATACAGGGTAGCCTCCTGAGCAAACTAAGCATAAATACTGAGAAATTTACGTATATGAGCGTATTATGAATTTACGTATATTACGTTTGTGATCCAAGCCTTCGCCGTGCTTAACTCGGCAGTCCAAACGCATGTCTGAACGAAGGCTGGCAGCTCAAGCGTTTAATAAATTCCAATTTTTAACCTTTAAATAAAATTAAACATAATACCTAAACATGCGCAGTCACTTAATTATCAGCATACTGTTGCAAAATTTTTATTACGATTAAACTTCATTCTGAAGCGAACATGATACTACTTCTAAGAAACTTCGTAGTAGAACTTCATAATATTTGGCAAGGGAAATGTCATTCTTTAATTGTTTTAAAAGTATAAATAATAATAATATGTTTGAAAAATGTATATAAATGTATCTTTAGGATGTGCAGCTCTTAAAATCAGTCTAGCTGATTTTAAGGGCTGTGTCCTAAAGGCACATTTATATGCATTTGAATATCCTGTCAAAAAGGTGCTATTAAGGTAAAGAGTACTAAAAGAACTTTTCATGGCCTTAACTGGAGTGTTTTAATCTGAGCTTGAATTAAGTTTGGTAAGTGCTGTCGTCCATAGTGAGCCCATAGTCTTGGCCAACGTCAGCGCTATTTTTTTCCCTTCCGGATTATGATGAATTACATGTACATGATCTGATTCAGAACAACAGGATAAGCAGCAAGAGGAAATATAAATCCTAATAAAACTTTTTGCAATCGAAAAGTATCCAAATATTATTGTGAGGTGCTTTGTTTGGATAAAAGACTCTTTACTTCTTTGTGCGAAAAATTCTGTATACCATATTTCAAAGAAAATATAAATTCTGACAGCTACTGAATGCAGTTTAACGATGTTTTTGCGTGACATCTGTACTTAAGGACAGAATAAAGGACTCTTTTACCCCAAACAAAACTGATTTAAAATTGGTTCAGAAGGGACTTTTTTCGTGGCATCTGTATGTACGTACGTACGTATGTATCTCGTATAACTCAAAAACGAGTAGCCTCAGAACGTTGAAATTTTATATACAGGACTAGTTTTGTGCACCAAAATATCTGCCTTCTTGCCTGCTGGCCGAATTGTTTGTTTTTGAGCAGAAATTGAAATTTTAATTGTATAAATTGTTACTTTAATTGTTTTAACTATATTTGTTGTTTTATATTTTTTATATCTTTCAATTTTTATTGAAAATATATTGAGTTTTTATGTATTTTTGCTTTGCTGCGAAGTGAGATTTGAATTAATTGAATGAGAAATATATCTCTAATGAAACTGGAGGAAATAAGTTTAAATGAAATGCAGGAAAAAATGCGTATAATTTATTATTCCGTACAAGGAAGTCATGTGGTGTACGCATCAAATTTTTTTATTCTCAAAAGCAGTATGCAGATATGAAATTAAATTATACTTTAGGAAAGTGCACTATTTATTACGATCTGTAACGCAGGGAGTTCAGAACAAATTGCTATATCAAGCTTTATTTCCTTAAATATCGATATTAGACAAACACATTTCTCCAAAATAGGCTACCAAATTTAAATTTAAAGAAATTATTTTCAACAACTGTTTATGAAAACAAAACTTTAAATTTTCTTTGATCTGCCGTTCAGCGAAAATTACAATTAGTAATTTTTCCTCCCCTTCAGTTAAATTAAATACGAATAATTCCATATTTTTACAACACCATTATTCAATTAATTATTCTCAAATAATATTTTTTGGAGTGGGGCGCGGTTACGTAGTTAATAATCGGTCCTGTTTTACTTTTACGAAGCTATTAATTACCCAAATAAAAAACTGTGAAACTTTGAAAATTTTAGGAAATAGTTGATTCCACTTGCTTATATTTGCGCTTAATAGATTCTGGCAAAGCACATTAAAGCTATCTGTCCAAAGAAGAATATCTGTGTCTGCGTGAAGTACTTCTTGACAGTGGTTCGTATGCCGGTTATACACTGACTACCAATAAGTATTTGGACACCTGTGATAGAAAAGAAAAACTAATTTTATTCAAAATCAATAGTTGGTAGAGCCTCCACGAAAGTTAATTGCAGCGTGGACCCTCCGGGGCATACTTTTCACAAGTCTTTGTATGACAGCTAGTGGTATTTTCTTCCACTCGGCTTGGAGAAGACATAGAAGTTCCTTCACCGATTTTGCACGGGTAGTGCACCCCTGAATTCGGCGATGCAACTCGTCCCAGAGGTTCTCGATAGGGTTCAGTTCTGGACTCTGGGCAGGCCAGTCCATTCGATGAACTCCATTGGCACCATACCAAGCCTTGGTTAACGTCGAAACATGACAACTGGCATTGTCGTCCTGAAAGTAATAGGGGTCCAACCCGTAAAACTGACGCAACATAGGAAGCACATTGTCATCCAAAATAGTGCAGTAGGCATCGGAGTTGAACTGATATGGGACCATGATATGGGGACCAAGGGTCCCAACCAATACCAAGAGAAACACCCCCAGACCATAATTCCACCTCCGCCGAACTTGACTGTTGGCACAATGCATTCTGGCAGGAGACGTTCTCCAGGTAGACGCCAGATCCAGACCCTGCCATCCGAACGGGAAAGGGTGAAACTTGATTCGTCACTCCAAAGAACCCGTTTCCATTGATCTACGATCCAATTTCGATGTGCTTTGCACCACATTAACTGAGCAGCGTGGTTGCACTTTGTGATCAAGGGCTTATGGGCAGCAGCACGACCATTAAAACTAAGCAGATGTGCTTCCTTACGGATGGTATTCATTGAAACAACACTCCCGGATGCCTGTTGAAACTCCTCGCAGATGAGGGCCATCGGTTGGGTGCGGTTCTTCCGAATTTCTCTGGGCAGCACTCGTCGGTCTCTATCTCCCAGTTTCGTTGGTCTGCCGACTCGGGGCACATTTCGACAATCACCGCTCACCTTCCACTTCTTTAATCACATAGGCCACTGTCGATTTTGGGTACTTCAAATCGCTAGATATGTCCCTTAAGGATCGGCCACACTTGTGATACCCGATAATTATAACTTTCTCGAAATCAGACAGCTTCGAACTGCGAGGCATCTTGCATGCGACTAAAGCCGATGCTGTTTCCTACACGATATATACCGGCGGAGTCCGTGACGTACCTTAGGACCGCAGATATCGTCATTTGCATAGGTGTCCAAATACTTATTGGTAGTCAGTGTATATAGAGAAAACCATCAATGTAGACTGCCGTTCATCGAAATTTAAACCCTGGTCAAATTACCAATGTTTAGCGGTCTGTTCGCTTCTCTGCTAGTAGCTTTGACTTCGATTAAAAGTGTGTGCTGAAAATTAATCGAAGTCATTAAATTTAAGTGTTAAATTTTGTCCGCTAAAGTGAGGAATTTTTCTTAGCTTATTAAAAATGAATAGTTTAGTGAAAGGCCTATAAAAGTTAGATTTAATATTAGGGCCTTCATGCTGATTTTTTTTTCTTTTTTTTTCCGCCGTCTATCTTGAGAAATATGTCAGTGTAGTCGTCATGGAAGTACATATATTAAGAATATGACATAAAATGTACCTGTACCAACGTTAGGGGTTTAATAGGGCTTAGTAGAGCTATAAACGGGACATTAAGTACTAAAACGGGACCATCAAGGCCCACAAACAGCAGAACAGCCACCATACTGCTTTAAAATAACTAAAAAAAGGATTAACTACTACAGGTTTAAGCTTCTCTAAAGACTGGTAAGCAGATTGAAACTTCTTCTCTCAAGACTGGTAAGATCTACCAGCTACTCCGACAAATAGCACTTAATTACAAACATTGTAATATAAAATAAACCCATGTTACTTATATGTGAAAAACATATGTTACTTTCATGTACAGAAGAATAAATTAACAATATAAATATGAACAGTTTAGTTTTAAATCAAACAGACAGAAAATCCTGAACTCATTCAATATACAATTCCATTTCATTTAGACACATGTTTTATGAAATTTGACAATCTTAATTAAGACACTACATTTTTACATAAATCGCTTAAGGTATTAAATTTAATAATATTAGGGATAAGCCTTTGTACAATATTTTTCATGGCGGAACAACTAAATAACAGGTGCTTTAAATTAGCATTTCTAATACCACAAAGACAAAACACAATTTTTAATCGGGAACCTTTCATAATAAGATGAAAAATGTCCATGATGACTCAAGGCTAAATTAAAAGTCTCTCATACACCTTCTTTCACTTACTATTGAAATTAAACTGTAAATGAACCTTCCTTTGGAATCAAGGTCATTCCACCCTGCCTGCCAAGATGACATTTTTTAAATCAAAATGCATAAATTGACTTTCAGTGGCAGATTTTGCCAATCTATCCGCTAGCTCATTACCGAAAGTACTCATTACCGATCTGGCTCTTCGTCCAAAAGAGTTTAACGTATCTAAATAAAGAGTCAAGAAAGATGAACAAGTCCTTTATCTGCTTTATTATGCTGCTATCACACATCCGTTTGTTTCGGAAGAACAAAAGCTTGGAACAATTTTTCTGCTTTGTCACAACAGCCAATCACCATAGATCGCTTTAACGTTAACCCAGGGGAAATTGGTTCTCCATTACAAACAAGCTATTACACAAGTATTCGAAGCTGATAGCTTATTGGTTGAAAACGAACAAATGGCAATTTCACACACAGAGTTTACATACACGCACACACACACAGATAGACTCTTCCTTTTATTATATATAAAGATTAACATCATTGATTTAGAAAATCTACAACACGGATTGTTGTTGTTGTGATTATCTCACTTGTTTGACAGTAACATCACAACAAGCCCAGGAAATGCATCGTGGCAAGAAGAGCAAGACCGCGCCTGTTGTTGACAGAAGCTTTGAGCACCATACAGGTGACAGCACGACTTTGCTCAGTTTCTCCGCCAATTTTTATGGTAAGCACCCCCATGGAGGTAAGAAAGGAAGGAAGGGCCAAGCCTGCACTGAGAGTGAAGCACTGCTCCAAGGCTTCGGTTTCCAGATGGGATGTTTTTTGTTTACATTCAGAAGCTCCCTTGACAGCGCTCTGATACTATTTCGACACACGACAGTTCCATACAAATCGGAAAACGGGACATTTCCGCATAAAAGAAACGTTCATTGTGTGATGGATAGTAGAAATTTGTAAAATTTAGTGACATTTACGCAAAAATCATATCTTGGTTATTTTTCGATAACTAACGACAGGGATTTTGATTATGAATTTGTTTTATAAAATTCTAAGCTGTTGAACTACAAAAATATAGATTTTATCAAAAATGTTATGCTTAAAAAATGAAAAATGCCTTACGGTACCTTTAAAATTGCGGGTAATGTTTAAATGTGAAATGGATAGTTATTTTTTATTATATTATTAAAGAATTATTAAACTAGGTAAAATCGCTAAAAGAGGTATTGACTGCTCTGTCAAAATATCTTTACTAGAAGATTTGAATTTGATAATGAATGTATCCTAAAATGTGTTTTAAGTCAAAAGTTTGAAACTTGATGGTTAAATGTAAATATAAAATTATGCATGTTAAAATATTTGTAATTAGGCGCATAGGTTAGGTTAAGCAAATTTTATGAGATGTATGCTTAAGGAATAATAAACAAGAGTTTTAGAATATGTATTGTTGAAATTAATAGTAAAAAAAAAACCGATAAGTATAATTAAAAGAATTGTTAGTTTTAAATAATATTTTTAAAAAATCCTTTTTTTATTCCCTTTCAGAAATATTCAGGGAAAGTTAAATACTATTTAACATATTTCACTATTAAAATAAAAGGTGCTGTTGTTTGAAATGGACAGAATAGAGCATTAATTATAAATTGTCTTAGATTTTTGCGATTTTAAAAGATGCCTTAGAAGTAAAAAATTATGTCATATTTGAGAAAGTATTTTAGGAAGAAGCTCTATAAATAGAAAAGAAATAATGCATCATTTTAGTATTAATAATACAATAAACTTTTATCTTAATTTTTGTAATCCTTAACCGAATAAAATTGATAATTTTTTTTCTAATGTAATTAACGGAAACTTGTGAAAATATTTCATTCAAATTAAATCGTTCTGAGCAAACTGTTCTGTAAAAAGTATAGCATTTAATTCCATTCAGAATGAAATGCTCCTCCATGAGCACCTCGGGGGGACAGGTAGGAGTGCCCCCCGGGGGGACAGGTACTTAGGACTCTGAAATATTGTAGAAAAAGAAAATGTATACATTTATATGCATATTTACGACGTATATGCATTTATATGCATAGCACAAATTTATATATAAATTTATATGCATATTTACGACGTATATGCATTTATATGCATAGCACAAATTTATATATAAATTTATATGCATAATTACAAAATATTTACATCCGATCGTGTCAAAGCCCATTGATCTTAATGGTAAATAACCGAATGTTTTGTTCACCCCGCAGGGATCACTAGTGCTTCAAAGCATTGTATGGGCAAAACCGGTTAGGAGCCTCTCCTTCTTACTTCTTACCTCCATGAGCACCCCGGGGGGACAGGTAGGAGTGCCTCCCATCCCTTCCCCCTACCATCACCCTCTCGAAAGGACTTTTGGCTCTCCGTATATTTAGAGCGCCCCATGCCGCACAGACACTGCATCTATGCCTTCTCCTGGATTCGAACACGGGCCCTTCGGTACAACAGTCAGTGTCGCTAAGCACTATCCCAATTGGCCGGCCTACAACATATACGTTATAGAAGGCTGTATAAAAGTTGGTATAAAATAAGGGCATTATGAAACAAGAGCAGAAAATATTCAAGAAATTTGAATGTAGACTACATACTTTTTTAAGCATGTTAACTCTGAAGAGGATGTGGCTTATTTCTTGCATATTTTTCATTAAATAAGATTTTTGTCTGAAATTCTACGTTGGATTTTGTTTATTCATAAAAATCACTGCGCGAAACTTTGGAATTAACTTCCAAGTTTAGAGTTTATGTTACTGTTGGTACTTGTCACAGACCTCTGTCTGAGGATCAAATGTTGCTCATATTTGAAAAAATTCTTTCTGCGGTAACTGGCACATTTGGTCTAAACTGATAAATTAGATTGACAATCCTTTTCCTTTAAAAATCCCAGACACAACCGCGGATATAATTACAAACCGGAGTCTTGTAACACTATATCAAAGTCATTTAATAAGACTTCTGAACGCGTTTTTTAATTATTATTTCATTAGTTTGAAAATAGTAGTTTAATGACTTGAGCTATTAAACTTGCACTTATAAATCTGATTAGGATAAAATAAATATCCTATTTTGAGGAAAGCATAAAATATCAGATCATAATAATAATAATTATTATAATAAATTAAAAAAATCACATAAATAGATTTTGAATGTGCACATGTGCTTAAAGTTATTCATCAAAATGGACGCTGAGAAGTAGCACTTGCAGTACTTTGAAATGGAAGTGAGAAATAAAATGAGAAGCAGGTAGAGATTTCCTTTGCGTTTTATACTTTTCCTTGTGTTACAACTTTTCACTTCTAAATTTAGATTAGACTATGACTGAGTATAAGAAAGTTAGTTAAATAAGATGAAAAATGGTTTTCCCTTCAAAATCTTATATTCACGTTACCATACGGAAGCCATAACGTTACGGGTGCTATAAAAATTCGATATTGCCATCTCACTTAATCATCAGTGTAAGATCTTGAGACAAACTGCCAGTGTTCTGTGGCTTTTGCCACTGGTGCCAATTTTAGTAAGTATATAGCACAAGGCCAAATCCTCAAATCGGACAAAAACGCCCTGTAAGCAATAAAATTAAAATATAATTTAATATTGCATGTTCAATATGATGTCCGGATGTGAAACGCAACAGAGCATTGTCAATAAGATGTACTTTATTCTCTAACAGTTCATAATGAAATTAAAAGACAACGTTCTAAAATTTTAATCCCAAAATTTATCATACCAATTCTCACAGTAGGAATATTGTATTCTATACAGCAATATTCAAAAGCGCTAATACTTTTTAGCAATTCACTTATTTTAAGAAAAACAAACGCATATGTAAAGTGAAGTGTCTTCAGATTAAAAAAGAGATATCATCATAGCATGAAATAGACGTAAAATTGAGGCATGAAAATTATGATCACACATATGTACTGATGATTATGATGTAACGAAGATGTTATATTTAAAAAAGTCGCGTAAATTAAAAATACACCTTGTAAGCCATTTCTGAGTTTTTTCATAGAAAAATGAGCTCAGGAAGCTTTACATTCTACGTGTGAATCAACTACATCAATCTAAGCTATTCTGCGTAAGAATCAAATATATAAACCTAAGATGCCGAACTTTATTAGCATAAAGTTCAGCAGCTTCTTAATATACAGTATTTTAGGTGGAAGTAATTACTTTCGGAATATTAAATAAATATTTTATTTTCCAGTGCTTAAAAAATATAAATATTCAATAAAAATGTAATCATGAAAGTCCAGTCTTTTTTAAAATCTTCCGAATCAGGTTTATTATTTCATTATTAAGTGAAAGAGAGTACATTTCTTTTTCAGCCAGCAGGTTATCATTCGTTGGCCCAAAATAAACCGAACCGGACATGGGAAACACCATTCGCTTTGGCCTTGGTTTATTTCAGACCACACTCAGTACTTCACTATTAAATCATACGTGGCTTTATTTAACTTGGTTTCTACGCTTGTTTGTTTGGATCAAACCTGAAATTAATATTTGACACACTATTTTTTTCCAACTATAAAGTCCACCAACAATTATTATTATTTTTTTTTTACAATCGTTTATCTGATAACAATGTTTTCTTCGGTAGAAATTTTTAAATCCATGTATAATAGAATTTTTTTTTTTTAATTAGAGTTGAATTTCTTTCACAGACCCTTAAAATCATAAAGAAATCAAAATATATCTTTCAAAGCTCAAACTTTTTCATCGGATAGACGGAGGGAGGGGGAAAAATGTGTCAATTGAAGGCTTTTCAGAATTTGATTAAAATTTGCAAAATTTTGGTGTTTTTCCTACTTTAAGTTAGCGATCCATAACTGAAAATGAAGAATTTTAAGTCTTTAAATCAAAAGATATAACCTTAGATCCCTTGTTATTAGTAACCCTAGATATTCAAGCATAAATTTAAATCTAATAATTGCATGAAAATATTCCAACTGATAGCTCGGAAGATCTTCCGGAAAAACGATGATGTCAGACAGACCTCGTCATTATGGCCGCTTAGAAGGAATAATTCTCATAGGTTTAGTGATACTGATTTTTCCTTTATTATTATTATTGTTGCATTCTTTAGATTAAAAAGCATAAAATAATGTGCATGGAAACGTTTTATGTTATATGCTTTTCATTAAAGGTATCAAATAGTTAGAAAAATTTTTTTGCAACTATCATAACAGTGTTAGTTGCATGTATATGACTAAGATTAAAATCATGTAGTGTTACTTAACTTCATGATTTTATTATACATGAATTACATATAATTACGAATTACTCACATACAAATTATACTGCGCTGAAATACGAATTATATTAGGACATTGACATAATTTCAAGAAACAATAGAATGGGTATATACCAGAAGGATTCAGTACCCTTAAATTTCTACTTGACAATTTTGATTTTAAATCCGTCATTGTTAACAGCTTCACGAATTAATTTTAGTAACTTATAACCAAGACTATTATGATAGTTAAATATTGATTTAAAAAAAGGTTTTCAGCTAAAATCATTTTATTTAAAAAATTGTATGTATTTCATATGCTCTGTATTAAAATAACTAATGCAAAATTTTATTACTTACAAAAGCTGAAAAGTATTCATTCTAAATTCAGAAGAGAAAATGCAGGTTGCTATTAAAATAGAATGGTTTTGTAGCAAACATGTGAATATTTAATCGAATTTCGGTTTCATAGAATCAACTACAATTTTTTTTAATTAAGTTTAAAAATTTGTTTTGTAATAATATCTACTTCATTGTCTGTTTTGCTTTATTAATCTTTAGTTTACTGTTATGCACTATTCTAAAGTAAACATTTAAATTTCAAATCGACATTACTAGTTGCCTTCAATCAGGTAACTTCAAAGAATATTTTAATTTAGAAGTTAATTTTTAGTTCGTGGTTAAATTTCAGGAATTTTTGCAAATTTGAAACAATTAAAAAAGAAAGGAGGAAAAACTCTATCTTTGCCAACAAGCACTAAACTCGCCAACTAGTTCACCCTATGGAGGGTTGAATTGTCAGCCCTTGACGACCAACTTTTGAGTATTCTTCGAACAGCGTCAGTGGAGCGATAGCGCCGAACGGACGCAAGGGTATCTCAATCCCGGCAGGTAGAGCTATCCTTACAGCCTGCGGGGCCTGCGTGGCACGCGGCCACATCCACTTGGGTGGTCTGTATCACGTGATGTTTCATTTCTACCCTCCCCCCTTTCCTTTTTCCCAACGGCAATTCAACTCTTCTAGGGCTTTCTCCCTACAGGTTGGTAGAAGCTCCTTTGCTCTTGCAACTTACAGGTGTTATTCAGGAAAGGGCAACAGCGCCTCGCTTCATTAATAAAGAGAAGGTAAACAAAATGGAGCTCAAAATATTTATTAAATATGAAAAGCAGATTTTAAAGCTGAAATGTGAAATCATAAGTAAATAAATTAAAACAAAAACACTCAAAATGTTTTTCTACTGTCCGCTTTAAAGGAAACAAAGTACTTCAAATAAATCAAATTAACTATATCCCAAAACTATTCAATCGGTATGGGTACGCCAAAATATCAATAAATTAATTTTTAATAATCAACTCTAACAAAACTGATTGAAAGACGATACTTTTAGTTAGGCGAAATTTAAAAATTTACTAACATATTTAAAAAAAGAAGAAATTATGCGAAGGACAGCCTGAAAAAAAGGAAAACGACTCGTATTTACGTTGCACGTGAAGGAAACCACAAAAAGGCCTATGCAAATGTTCAGTTCTACTCAATTTTCAAAAATGGGTTCAAAAAGGAATATTAAACGGTAGCCATTTAGTCACTGACAAAAATGAAAACTATAGATTTGATGCGAGTCAAAGTGATCAAGCACTGTTTAGCAAAGGAAAACGATATCTTCGTGGAGTACTTTCTTCTAAGAGTAAAATGAGTAGTATTTTCATTATTCATGGGGAAATTGCATGCTGCTAACCCGTTTATATCTGTGAAGGCCATGAGCTTCATAGATAGCAGAACACGGTTGGTTAACCCTTTTTCTATTTACTGCGTTTTTAGCTATTACAGTCCATTACACAGTTGTAGAATTTCGCTTCAAAATCTTTCTTCAAATTGAGCGAAATCTGCAGCAGCCTCGAGAATTTCTACTGAAATTAAAATTGCTGGTTCAATGGACAACCTTATAACAGGATTCTGTTCTGATAAACGCAATGTTTTTTTGCAGTGCAATGTGATAAATGCAATGTTGTTTTCAAAGTGTTCCAACTTTGTAACAAGTTGCCTTCGAGGAAACAATTTCAGAGTGAAATATTTATGTAAAAAATGAAAAACTGCTACTGTTATGTCTATGATAGATTTCCAAACATTTCAGGGTTGCAGCCCATACTTCTACAATCGATTTAGGGCAACTGATGGCGTACAGTTTATCTGAACAAAAAGAAAGGCAAAAAGGAAACTTAACAAAGAAAGTACCTTAGTGCAGAAATAAAAGTGAATAAGTATATATTATTATTAAAAATTAATTAAAAACTGTAAAGAAATTAATAATTATAAATATATGTATATACTAATTGGACAGATGCAAATAATTCGCTTGGAAATCATCACTTTACATATTATCTTAGTCTTCAGTCATCTGTATTTGTATGAGTATTATGATTAGTATGAAGCAGCCCAGACGAGAAAGTGGTTAGTGATTCTGACTGCCGAACCGAAGGGCGCGGTTTCGAATCTCGCAGAACGTATGGATGAAGTTATCCGTCCCCTCATAGGAAGCAAAGGTAGCCCACCTATTAGGTGCCTTCATAATAAAGTGACCACCGATTCCAGTCATATTCTATGGATGGCTTAGGTCCAATGTCTATGGATGGCTTAGGTCCGCCGTTGCGGGAGAAAGAAAAAAAAGATTAGTATGATCCTATCCTATGTATTATGACTAGTATGATGCCATTGTTAAGATATTTCCTGTTCTTGAAGAACGATTCACTAGCTTTCGCTACGATATGCCATCATGTTGCATTTCTTTTGCAGTACGGCTCAAGGATCAACCAACAGTGCAATGAAATCTCTCTTCCGAAAGACAAAAATTACATATGATGCTATTTAAAGAGTTAAAACTCCATATTCGTTCTGCAGACCCAGTAACAGCAAAAACAACAGTTCTAGCTACCGTCCAATCGATATAGTGGTTAGAATCGCTGACTGCCGTCCCGAAGGTCCCGGGTTCGAATCCGGAGAAGGCATGGATGCTTGTAAATGTATAGTGTCCGTGCGGCATGGGAGCAATCTAAATATGTGGTAAGCCGAAAGTCCTATCCACAGGTTTGTGGTAGGGAAAAAGGTGTGGGAGACCCCTCGGATCCGTTCCCCCCCAGGGTGCTCTCCGCTAAAATTCGGAACGGAACTGAGCTAAATCGCACTGTTACCTGTAAGTTGCTCAAGGCTGTTGCCAAGACAAGAGTAATCTTGCGCTCCTTACCACGAGGAATTTCACATCTATACGTCAGACAAGTGAGCATTAGTCAACAACAACACGACATTTCTCTCAGCCATCATAACGTTTGAATAACAATTTCATAGTTTTTTACGCTGTTTTTCTGCTTAAAACATGCGAGCCCTTCGGTTCGGCAGTCACTAACCACTTTCTCGTCTGGGCTGCTTCCTACTGATCATAATACTCGTACAAATACAGATGACTGAAGACTAAGACAAGATGTAAAGTGATGATTTCCAAGCGAATTATTTGCATCTGTCCAATTAGTATATATGTATATATATATTTATAATTATTAATTTCTTTACAGTTTTTAATTAATTTCTAATAATTATATATACTCGAGTTAGTGTGATTGGCTAGAAATGTCAATCGTTTGCATAACTTGCCTATATGTAGCCTGAAGTAAAAA
>KL812749.1:0-81859 GCA_000611955.2 Stegodyphus mimosarum
CCCCTCCTTGTTGGCGAAGGGGGTGGCGAGGGTGGAACTTTTTTTGGTGTGAAGAAGGAAAAACTAGATTTTCGCAGCACTGTTTTGTGTTTGGCGAGATTTGCATACTAATTCACCAAATTTGGTGATTTTCGAAAATTCTGGAGCCTGGACGATTGAAATCGTCATGCAAGGCCATGCTCAGCCCTTTTTGCCTTGGATTCGCAGCGGTTAGAAGCACGTTTTTTTTTTTTTCCCCTGGAAGAGCCGGATAAAGATGAACATCTAAAAAAAAAAAAATCACTTGAAGTTTACTCCTCCGCACTTTACCATCCCCATGTTGGAGTCGAGAATGTTGTTTTTTTTTCCTCATCGAATTACTACCATCAACTCGAGTACTACCATCAACTCGCATGAATGAGAATAGACGGAAAAGGGAGGAACCCTTAGGAGCTCTTGTTTTGCTGCACGAATGCACTTTACCATCTTCATAGTGTCTGATCCAGGTGTCCAGATTTCTTGCCGGACTCCCTCGTTCAACATCTGCGAAGGACTGGTTCGGCAGAGCCTTGTTCAACACCTGTTATGAATGGGACATCCGGAAAAAAAAATCTATAAGTTGAGTTAATGCTTAATTAAATTTTCAACGCTTCAAGTGAGTTCAACCTTTTGATTGTTAATTTCACCTGAAATTTAGTACAGCTTGCGACTTAAATTCCGTGAACATGTTTCCTAAGTAATATGGTAATTTAAAATTTTTTTTAAGAGATTTGATTATTTGAAGTAAATTTTCCAGTGATGAATTATTAATGTAAGGAGTAATTATATGTGTGTTTAATTTCCAATTAAATTCTATTTAACTTTTAGTCAAGGTTTTTCTGCTGGATCTTAAATCCAGGCTGTGTATTTAAGCAACTGCTGCACTATTAATCTATTTAGGACTTTTAACCTTAACTTGGAATGTAATTAAAATTTATATATAATGAATTAAGACAGGATAGTAAATTTGTAAACTTATCTAAATTTTACCTTTTTACTTTAAGTTGTTACTATTTTTGGTTGAGAATTAACTTTAACTTTTGCTAATTAAGGAACGATTTAAAATTTAAATTCTACTTTACCTTTAATTGTGTAATTGAATGTAGGAATAAATGTAATCATTTTTCTCCAACGGGTCTACTTGAATATGTAATATTTTCTAACTGCCTAAGGGATTTGCTAAATTTATGTATGTAATTTTTACCTGAGTAAATTAAGAAATTTCTTGAACTAAGTAATCTCTATCAATATTGGTAAAGACACCATGCTCGGTGATTCATTAAATTCCTGTGTATTTTTATGCTGGCCAGCAGAGTTTGATAACTGCATATGAAAAGTTAATATTAATTTTTACGGTGTAAATTTTTGATTAATTCATCTCGGTGCATATTTGAAATTAACAATATATATATTATAATTCTAAATGCATTATTTTAAATAGTTGTCACCTGAACACACCATAGATCTAGAAATTTAAGTTGAAAGATTGAGTGTCTTCCTTTAATGCTGCAATAAATATCCTTGGTTATATATATATATTTGATTCAGAGTTTTTCTTTTGATGACTTGTGTGAATGTTTTTAACACCAGTACTCCTGCTTGGTCTTAGGGGTTGTTCGGGTTAGTAAACACAACGCAGAATTTGGTTTTTGATATTATTGTAGGCTAATTATTGTAACAGTTAGTATTTAACATTTGGTACCACAGAACATCTGGTGCCGCGATATTAGCACGTAACAGTTCGTTTAGTACCTTACACCTTAACAAACATAAATGCTAAATATTAAAGTAAAATAATGCTAAGTAATTTTGTGAGAACATGTCCAGTAATCCTGAAATTGAGCATTGTTTTACCCAAAAATGTAAGAAAATACCAAAACTTATTATTTGCTAATATGTTTACCTCAGGTTTCTCTCATTTTAATAAGTATTCTGCTACATAACAACAATAACAGATTTATTTTAACTATCTTCCAAAATGCGTCTACCGAAAGCAGCTATCTTAATGTCTAGTATTAATAATCCTCTACTGAACTGCGTATGATGCTTAGTAATGAGCATTCACACTGCTATTGAAAACAGACTTCTACAGCCTTCAGTGGCACCGATATTTTGATGCTTTATTTGTGAGTTACTGGTTCATTTTAAAAATCTCGTATTTAGATAAAATCTACTTGCACTGACACACTTTCATAACGTGCCTTGTCATAAGGTGCCAGCATCTTTATGCAAATCGGGTGCTGCTTGACCAGGTAGAAACTTCCATAATTGTATTTGTATAAATGTAAATAGAAACCCTCATTGCACTATCTCCTGACGATTAAAACTATGCTGATGGGTTGAAGCATAACGTTCTTACAAGTTGCACAATAAACATTTATTGGATTTTCATCCTCCTTTACAAAAAAATAAAAAAATCTGAAAGCTTTCAGATTTTATATTGCAACTAGAACGATGTTTTTTCACACGCAGACAGGTTTCGAGAGCATTTCAGCTAACGCCTCTTTGAGCTAAAAAAAATTAGAAACTGCATACATTTAAAACTACCGATAGACAATCTCGCGCACTGGAAATAAAAATGTCTTATTCCATAGAATGTTGATAATGCTTGCTTTGAAATCGCTGTGTTTTTAAATCAAAAATTTGCTAAAGGTTTCAAAATATGAACTAAATAATAAAACAAATTCGAAATTCGTGTGTCCAGGTGCCCATATTCGGGTGGAAGACTACGTTATTCAAAGTTTCATGGCCCTAGCACCGTTGTTTTCTTCATAACGCGAGAAACATACATACATTCATGAAGATTCTCATTATTCAATTTCTTTAAATATAATACAGGACGATGATATTTGGTGGCAACAGTTTGAAAAGTGATTCAACGCTTTTATTGTTTCTATGCAAAATGTAGTTTCGAGACTAATAGCCAACCTGAGCTTCGCCCCTTTGGGATAAAAACAAATTTCAACAAAACTTTGAATGAATAATATAGCTTGTAACAGCTATAAAATATTGCTAGTTTAAAACATAGCTTTTGTAAATCACATTTATGAAAACTATGTCCTCAGTTTTATCAAAACCCACTGATATTTTACAAATATCTGGAAAAAGTATTGTTGATCATTAACGCAACTAACAAAATAGTATTTCTTTGATATTTTGTCATGGGTTTAAAAATATGCGTACGTAATGAAAGAAAATGTGATGTTTATCTAGGCTAAGTTTTGCGTTTATATTTAAATCAATGTTACCTGGTATTAAATTTACTTTCTTGGTCACATGTTTAGTCAAACTATGTGATCCAAACTTCCTTAGTTGAATGCACTATGAGTACGGCCAGGATATATCATCAGCTATTTTTTTTCACAGGATAAAAAATAAAGCAAGCTGTGGAAGTAAATACTTCCCATATATATTCTAAAATAAAACTACATAGTGAATTTAGGCACCATTACTCAATTTTGAAGCAAAAATATAAATGCCATAAAAATTTAAGAGAGAAAATATTTTAAACATTATACTATTTTGATTTTGTATTAGAAGACTTCATATCACATACAGATATTCTATAGGCCTAAAACATTATTAATAAAAATGAAAAAAAGATCTAAATTTTCTCTTAAGAAATTCACCTCTCATGATATTGATGTAGAAAAATGGGAAATTGCCGCAGCTATGACAAAAATTGCTTTCTTATTCCTGAGCCACTTTTCTGTAGTAAGCCTGTACTATCAAAGTATTTGATTCACTTTGTAGAAAGTGGAAAAAAGGGCAATTGAAGTAGTCCAAATGTAAAACCTAGATCACTTTCGGATTTTCACTTTCTTTCCTTGAAGTCGTTTGAGTTCCCAAAGGAGAAAATCCTTGTAAGTAGTTTTGCAGCCACTTTAACAGGAACGAGATTTTTTTTGCGACAAAACGGTTATAATGATAACTGTGCATGCCATAGATTCCATATACAGATTCCATATTTATGCCAAATTCTTAAATAATGTGATTTACATGTAAACGAAAATATATTTTTTTAAATTGTTCACGTACATTTCTAGGAATAACGATGTAAGAAAACGTTTGGTCAAATAACTTCTCTGTGTTAGGTAACCGAACGTTGATGCATACGTTAATATCTACAAATCATATGTTAATCTAATTACAACTCAAACTAAGAGGCAGATTCTAAAAACACTTTACTAAGAAGTAACCTATTAGTAACAAGTCACTTCAAAACCTATTTATCCTCTATGGAACTAAGTACGGTTAGTTTTTAGCTGTTTTTATTTATTTTCTTGTTTGGCTGCCTGTAACTCAAATAAAATGACAGTTCTGAAAATTTTTAAACATCAGTAGCATTTAATAAACGTTTAACAATCAGTATGTAAGAACAATAATGAACTGCATTAAACTTTTGATGCATGACTTTTTAATCCTGAAATTTAAAATCCACTATTTAGCATAATAGCTTGATTTTAGGAAGAATTTCGTTTTTCCCGCTGCGGGTTCTTAAGGTGTAAATAACAGCACATCCCGCTGAGAAATGAAAAAAGCGGAGTTTGGATCTCGGCAAAGGCACATCTGATTTTTCTTGTTTCGCTTTAAAAATAAACGGAAGGTTTCATTTTAAATTACGTGTAAAGGGGCTTTTTTTTAACATTTTGTGTGTTACCTTTGTTTACTAAATATCATGTTCTTCGCAGTTAAACAATAAAATTCACTTCAAGAGGAATATCGCGAAATACGAGCATATCTTTAGAATTTTCGGTACGCAGTCTCACGATGATTGAATGATAAAAATGAATTTCTATACAACCTTGCCATTGCTCGCTTTGAAATCCTTGAGTCTATTAATCAAAAATTCGTTAAAGTTTTACAAACTATGAAATCGACACATAAAATTTCTTCAAATATAATACAGGGCTATAATATCGGGTGGCAACAATTTGAAAAGTGAAACGGGCATTTAGAGTGGTTCGACGCAAAATCGCAAAACGAAAACAATAGTCCCTCAGGGACAAAGCCCCTTTGGACTAAAAATAAAAAAAGCTACTATCTCTACAGTGTAACAGCAGAATCCACAAAGTACCATATTTTGTGATCAATGCACCATTGTTGATTTACATGAAATTGCATGACTTGGAGAAAGCTGCAATGAATGCGCAATGATTTTTGTAAAAATTTGGAACGGCTTTACTGCTAGAAAGATGAAACTCGGAGACAGATGTAGAGGCAAATTCCATACATAATTTTATTCCTGGATAATTAATTCTGAGGACACATATTTTGTTTCATTTGACATCGTTATTGTGGGTGCACTATGCACCCCCAATTTTATACAGATTATATTTTAGAACGAACAATTATTATATTTTAGAACGAACAATTATTATATTTTAGAACGAACAATCTAGCATGTTTACGGGAAGCGAGCTAAAGCAAAAGTGCGCAGTTATCGAACAGGGAAAGTCCCCGAGAAAAGATTTTGTTTTAGTTTGCTTATTAAGAGAAAGTTTCAGTTCTAGAAAGTTTGAGTTCAGGTTCCGAATTAGCTATATCATCAGATTTACGCATGCCATGTGACATAGACTGATCTAGAAATAACGCATTTCAGAAAGTTATTACTGTTTCTGGAACAGAGAGGGGAAATAAGAACTACTGCTAGTTTAAATTATAATTTTGAGATTTACGTATGTTTCACTGAGATTTACATATTGTATGTTATCTTACACATCTGTATCTTACACAACATGTATATGTAGTAACCAAGAATGGCTTTGCGTGGCAAAATTTAAGAAGCTTACTAGTTGAAAGTTTAAGTGCGTTTATATGTATTCAGATGTTCAGGCATCTTGACAAATCATAAGCCGTTAATGTTTTGCATATTTTTCATATATACAGAGTACTTTTTACTGAAATTAAAAGTATTTCCAATTTTAATTCTGTTAGTTTAAATCTGAAATGTAGATTTCATATAAAAGGATGCACTAATTGTCTTTCTAAAAGCTTAAATGCTGGTTTTAGTAATGATTTTTAATCTCATATACCTGTAGGAAAAATGCATACAACCAGCAAAGGCACATAATGAATTTTCGTAATAAATTAAACAGGTCCGATTTTATTCGAAACAATTACTGTACGTTTTAAATAGCTGCTTTTATATTTTAAAATTGATATAATAAGCAAAACAGAAGGTAGTTGTAATTTAATTTTGATAGAACAAACATTTTGTACTTCATACTGATTAAAATACGCAAACAAGAACTGAAAAAATCCTTATGGTTTACTAAACGTTAGTTGAAAAATTTCCTTTATATTATTTAATAGAATGTGATTTTAGTCATTTTCTTTCTGGAATTCAACCCATTAAATGAAAAGCATTAAAAAAAATCTCATATTACGAAATATTGCAGCTTTGTAGGGAACATGGGTATGGAAATCGTTCTAAATTGTAAAGAACTTAAACTGGGCCGTTCTTGTACAGTATAACAGAGTTCGAAGTAATATATGATTTATTTAATATTTTCTTATGTTTGCTAACTCCACAATACAAATCTGTTTCAAATATCGGTTTGATCTTATGACATATTATCTTATAAAATATTGCCATCGATGTCTGCATTTGTAATTCTAATACTTTATTAATAAAAAATTAGCCATAATACACAAAATATAGAGCTAAAAGTATTCAATAATATGCATACTTATGAAAAAACAGTGTTTCGCTTATGACCACCATTTTAAAGTAAAAATCAAAGACTTAGAAAAAATCTTCATAATGATAAGGTTGAACTTACTTGTTTCATAGCTTTTGTACCACATCTCCAGGACTGCTGCACTTTGATAACGGTATTTAAAAATTCTTCCTCACACAGGTCATTATTTCAATCTAAGAAAATACTTATTATTAAGAAAATGCATATTTAAAATGCAAATTTATGTTAAACTTATAAAGAGTCACTTGAAGTTTATTAATTTTAAGGTTCTGATATAGATTTTAGATTCCCTCGTTAAAGAAAGTATGTTAATTACTGGAATTACTGGTATATTGCAAAACAGCAAAAAAGTGCTCCAAGCTTTTAGGAGCTGCGAGTAGGATGGCAGATTAACTTTCTTAATGCTTTCATTTGAGAAGAGGAGTACCAAGGATCAATTAATGTAAGTGCTCGAGAATAGTTAATGACTTGATATTTGTTTATCATGTAGGCAACAACGTTCATTTTAGGTATCCCTATTTTCTTTCAAAACAAATTTCTGAAATGTGATGCGAATTACCCACTAAAAGGCATTTAAAGTTGGCCAACAGATAGGTAAACTTGTCATTCCTGTGTTGATACTGCTTTTATATATAGATATAATTAAGAGATACTAATTAAATCAAAATTAGAATATTAAAGGTGGGTAAACCTCTAACAGAAAATACACATATAATTTTTGTTAATTTCAAAATGGAAACAAAAACCTTTGAGTAATTCAATAAAATTAATAAAATTGATATAAAATATAAAACATTGCTGAAAATTCCTTTATCAAGGTGAAATATATTCCACTGCCAGATTACATCTACGTATAATTCAGAAATATTGCATCTACATATAAGATCTAGAATTAATATTGTATCTAAATAACGCCTAGATATAATTCAGAAATATTACGTCTACATTTAAGATCTAGAATTAATATTGCATCTAAATAACATCTAGATATAATGCTGAAATTAGCTCTGTTGAAAATTCTTCGAATTTTGAGAAAATAAGTTTAAATAAAATGCAGCAAAAAAGCGTGTAATTTAAAAGGCCGCACAAGCAAGGATGTCATGCGGTTTCCTCATCAGATGTTTTAGATTTTATATCAGACTCATTAATTTTATTGAATTGTTTTTGTTCCATTTATATATATATGTTCAGCGATTTTAAAAGTTTAAACACAAAGTGCTTTGTTTAGTAGAATCTGGAGTTTCATAGTAAACAAATTATAACTAAACTCCATCTTTTGATTGATTAAAAAACAGGTATGATCACTAATTTGAGAATAGCTAGAAATTAAATCAATTTTGCATAACATTAGATTATTTTCTGTCAGTGCTAGTCAAAGAATAACAACTTTCTATTTTCAGCCAAATTTAATCAAAAAAACTATTCCGTTGGCGAAGTAGATTGCTTCGAGTCGTTTCACATTGATCAAAATCTTTCGGTTATGCTTAATGGTCCCTATTCTAATTCCTCTTTTTAGCTTTTCAAAAATTTGTTTCTAAGGTGCTTTTCTTTCACTCTCCAGTAAACAGATGGCTCTAGAAGAATCTACCCTTTAGAGTACCCTATCATACTCTACCCTACCATTATCCCATTTTTCTTTGTTTCTCTCATTTTGACTGATGTTTAGTTTTCGTTATTTTGACTCCCGCAGTTGTGGCTAGAAGTTCTATAGACCTTCGAAATTACTGTCCCGTAAACTTAATCACGTTATGGCGAATCATGTTGCTAATAGTTTCTTTGGCTATAACTATTTTTACCAAAGAATTAATTAAATGCTGGCTATTATTTTGTATTCTTGCGCAAGTTTCAGATTTACATTTTTGTAAGTGTGATTCCAAAGAGAATACTTTTATAAAGATTTTGTCATCATTCCAAATATTTTCATTACTTAACCTGAAATATTTGTTATTAATTAGTATGAAAATATGTTTAAATATTTGTTATTTAGCTTGAAAATCTAAACGCTGTCTGACATTGTTTTATTTATACTGCAATTCAGACATGCCTCTGCCCAACCGGGAGAGCGGTTAGCGATGCTGATTGCCCTACCGAAGTCCCGGGTTCGAAGAAGAAATGGATGTTTGTAAATGTATAGTGTCTGTGTGGCATGGGGCACTCTAAATATGTGGTGAATCGAAAGTCCTCTGGAGAGGTCGATGCTAGGGAAAACCGGGTAGGAGACCCTCGGACTCGATCCCCCTGGCTGCTGTCCTTCAAAATTGTGGGCGGAACTGAGCAAAGTCTTACTGTCACCTGTAATGTGCTCAAGGTGCAAAACTGCGCCAAAGACAGGCGCAGTCTTGCACTCCTTGCCCCGATGAATTTCATGAAATTGTTCTGATGTTGCTGTCAGACAACTGAAATAAGTTTCAAGTCTGAAATCACACTGAAGCAACCTGGTTTTGGCCTTTCACAGTTATCTAGGAAAATGACGCAAACGTAATAAAAAGTTTTTAATTCAAAACGTTCATTTATCGAAGGAGGGGATAAAAGAATAGCATCCATTTACTAACTTTTATATTTTTTAATGCATTATTTTGTCAAAGAAATATTTCGTGAGGAAAATCATCTTAATTTTCAATGGTCATTATTTGTTTCATTCACGTAAAATTATATCATAATTTTAGTCAAAAATTATTTAACATTTCTTTTGTGATTATTAAATCATTTTCTTGAATAAACCTAAGATCACAATTATAAGAAGATGCAGCGTCATTAACCCTAGAGTATCAGTTACATTTCCTTTAAAAATAATTTTATTATTATTATTTTTTATGAGCACATACATAGAATAATTTACATAATTTATATAAAAGCCGTTACATTTCATTTGGTTAAGAGTACGAAATATGGAGCATGTAGACAGTAAGATTTCTTCAAACTATATTTCTTACTTATCGTTTATACTTATGATTTGAACAAATATTTTTTTTACTTAAAGACCATTTTTCTTTTACTGTTGATTTAGTTAGATTTAAAATTTTTCAAACAAAACACCAAAGAAAAAAAATTAAAGAAAGCAAAAAAAAAAAAAAAAAAAAAAATAGGAAATAAAACATGATAACATACATAATTAACTGCGGCATTTTGCTAAAACTGATTATACGAAATATGAAAATAACTGGCAACTGGAAATAACTAAGGTAAAATTCATATTTTACTAAAATAGTTAATTATCATAAATGAAGATATGTAAAAAAAAGAAAAAACTTAAAATTTTCAAACGCAGCTTTAGATATGATTTCTTAGGTCAGATTTTGTTACTTTTAGCGATTGCAATTTTCGATGAGAATGAATTAAAAAATCCCTAAATAAGTCTACAAAAATCTAATTAGTAATTCTAGTTCGTTCTGTAATCTGGCAATTCCTGACTGTCGTCAACATGCTTCTAGATATTTTTTTCAAAATTACTTTGATTACATCATTTATTAATTTTTCCAAAATCAAAAAAGATGTATGTTAGGAGAAGTTTACTTAAGCCGTTCTTTATAATAAATAATAAGCTAGACAATATACCCAAAGCTTATTTTTTTTCTTGTGGAACGGTTTGGATTAGATCTGTTTTTAAATAATGTGTCTACACGTACTGAAAAATACCAAAGTAATATTTAAATACATGTATAATTGTAATAATTTCATTAATTTTTTATTCCTTAATAAAACGTAATCATTTATGTTTGCTTGAAAATATCATCATATAACTAATACTTTTCAATTTTATATATAAATATATCAAAGTGTAAGTTTTAGAACACATTTCTATTATGAAAGTACGTATTATGAAAGACAATTTATTCATCTAAATAATTAAGGTTCGTTTTTATTTATTCTTAACTGCTCGAATATATTCTTCGGTACATCAGAGAATACAAATTTTAGTAATACGATGTTTGTCGCTTAAAAGAAATTTGCTAATCGAGTCCAAAAATTATTTTCCAGTTTAATATGAAGCCTCTCATATAATTTAAAACAATTTTGAAAACTAAATCTTAAATTCTTGTAGTTTAGAAGTAAGTGAAGTTAGTTAAAATTATAAAATTTTCAAATGCATTCTACTTTAAAAACATCAACCATTTTATGTGAAATCCAAATGAAATTTATAAATTTAAAATTTGTTATGTAGAGATAATAGCAATAGAATATGGACTTACGATTAAATTATTTAAGTAATAAAACAACATTTTAGTTAATTTTAAAAGGGATTTATAAGGAGAAACTAAGCATCACATCAGAAACATTGTAGAGACATTAGGTTAATTACAAGCAGGAGAGATGAAAAATATGCACTGCCTTCGCCGGGAATCGAACCACGGACCTCTGAAATACCGGCTCAGTGTGCTGACCATTACACCACGAAGGCACGCTAAGAAAGGTGGGAGATATACCTTATATACTCCCCTTTTAAAAGGCGACTAGGGTTTTAGGGGACCTAGTCGCCAAGTCCTGGGTGTGGAGAGTCATCATCCACAACCCTTTTAGTTCGGGCGCCAGTGTAGAGACATTAGGTTTATTTCGAAGCAGGAGTCATGAAAAATGTGCAACGCCTTCGCCGGGAATCGAACCGCGAACCTCTGAAATACCGGCTCAGTGTGCTGACCATTACACCACGAAGGCACGCTAAGAATGTGGGAGATATACCTTATAACATACACAATGTCTCAATCATACTATTTACCTTTGGCATATAAAATGCAGATAGTACACAAATTCCAACAGCCATCAAATAGCAACAATGTTTCTTCCCCATATTTCTTTATTTAGATCACTTTGGTAAGCTCTTTTCCCATGCCATTCTGAAATGTCACTGCAAATCTCCAGAAAATAATCGAAATGACAGTTAAAGAGACATACTATTTCTGTCACACAAGTGCCCGAAACCTTACTATACATTTGAAACGTCGGAAACTATTCGCACTGAAAGCATCAGTTTTGTCTTCACCACAGCATTCTCTGAATCAATTTTCAAATACATCAAAGAACGTATTTTTGTCGGTAATGCAATTCGTCAAAGTTAGAAGCATATATAGTCTGAAGGTCTGGAAAAAGGAGCAAAGTTCGAACAGGTAAAATCATCCAATATTGACAGTTGCATCTATAGTTGATCAACTGGAAGGGACAAGATTTCGTGGTTCTTCGTATGAGATAGATTATGAAAGTGTATTTTCCTTTCGCAGATTTTTCGATGACTTACCATGTTATAATGCATACTTACAGAACTTATAACCCTAGTTTTTAAATCAACGATGTGTTGTTTTCGTTATTCGTCCTCCTTATTAAAATCAGAATCTAATTCAGGTTCTCGAGTTCGTCATAGAAAATACAGGGAATTCGCCTTGACTACGCTGTAGGATTAAACAGCATATTACAGACTACAAGGTGAATTCCACCAAAAGTTTGATTGAGAACCCTGTGGGATGAAATCCAACGATCCTCACACCTCTCTTCCGTTACAAATAATTGGTTAAGGAACGTTTGGCTCGACAGATGTTTAAGCATCCATGTCGTAAATACAAAATACAGTTACTAGCAGCCATACCTGATAGTCAGCTGCGCTAACCATACTACTCAAAGGTGCAATAGTTTAAGACATTTATGCAAAGAATACGTACAAAAATTATAAAACTAGCAGTATACGGAGGGATCCAAAAAGTTTGCTTACTATTTGTAATTAAATAATTTCTAAGTAAAACGACTTACACTCAATAATATAATGCTTAGTATAGTATAAGGTATTAAATTTGTTGTGGTTGGCAATGCTGGCAATTTATGCCCCTCATGTCTGGTTGGAGTGAGCTAATCATATTAACTAGTGTAGCAGAAGACAGTCTAGTAGCAACAATGGCTGAGGTTCGCTTATTTTTTTAAGGAAAGGCTGTACTGAAGTGGTACTGGAAGTACGAAAACATCACCAAGTATAACTGCAGAGGCAGAGAGAGTTTGTAACATCGCCACCAACACGTCGAACTATTGCCCTCATTCGCGATAACTTCGACGTCAACGAAACTGTTGCAGATAAACACAAGGAAAGATAAGGCCAACCACAAGCAATTGCAAGTCCGGCGTTCAATAGTGCATTTCTGCAACATTTTACCAGATCGTCGCAAAAATCAGTGAACCAGGGAGCGAAAGTGGGATGAGACGTTAAGTGAATTAGGAGTGGAAAGTGTGGAGGCTGCAAAGTGGAAAGTGTACATTCCAAGACTGCTACAAATGATGAATGAAGACGACCCAGATCAAAGGATGGAGTAAATGGTTTCAACACATGGTTGGCGAGAATGAGGAATTTGAAAGCAAGTTTGCATGGACTGTCAAGGCTCAATTCAAACTTAACGGCACTGTGAACAACCAGAATTATGTTTACTTGGATCCTGAAAATCCTGTAATCATCTGGGCAGGACAGTGAGTCTATAGGGAGTTGCTGTGTGGTGTGGTTTATTAGCACGTGGTTTGATTTGTTTCTTATTCGAGGGTCTGCAGATGGTTAAGCGTACCTTAATATTCTTCAGACAAGGATTTCAGACCTTAATATTCTATCATCGGGATGTCAGGTTGTACCTCGATAAAACTGTCTCTAGACGGTGGGTGGATCAAAGAGATGCTGTTGAGTACCCACCTCGGTCTCCTGATTTTACACCTCTTGACAACTGCCTCTGAAAGACCGTCAAGAATGATGTGTATCTACAAAAAAAAATAGCAATCGTGAAGCAAAAGGCATAGTATAGAAGGCGTTGGTAGTGGTTTCGAACACATGCCTTAAACCTCTTTTCTCAGTCGCAAATCTGTCACGTCTAGACAAATGTGTTGCGAGATATGGACTAGCAGTGAGTACATTTTCTCGAACCCCTCTGGTGTTATAGATAGCATCCCCTATTGCCCCGAATTTCAGAAAAACAACTCATTTTAAACATGATTATTATGCATGAATTTCTTTATTGAATATCATTTGAAATATCTTTTATGAACATAAATTACTATGCAAATGTTGATAAATGCTAGTAGTTAGGTTTGTTATAAACTGTGTCAATTAAATGTCCATATGAATTACCATTATGCCAATTAGATATAAATTATTAAGATGCTTTTTATCGATTTTAAATCATTCAACTTGTTCAGTAGCTAAGTTTAAAGTTTGCAAAGTAAAATTAAGATCTAACTCAACTCAACGTCAAATAACAGCACAATGAAAACTATTTGCAAAGCCATATCAATTTTAGAGATATATCTCTCGGAATGGGAAAAATCTTTCTCAGACTGACTTCTTTTTCATAGTGGTTGGATGATAAATGTTCTGATAGCGCTTCATAATGTAAGATAACTACTAAAATGGTAAAAATCTCTAATGCCAAAATAATTAATTGCATAAACATACATAATACAAATTGCATGAATCAAATATTTTTCAACTAGTTCGTTATTATAAAAACGCAAATGTATACGCAATTTTCTAGCAAAGTGAAATTCTCTGCGGTATGAACTGCTTGGGAATGGGATTAGGAAAAACTAAATCGTATAGAACAAATTTAAATTTAAAGGTGCGTATACATTGTGAGACTTATTATTAAGACTTATAATATTAAACGAAATTAAGTAATATACAAACGATATTGAACATTAAACGAAGGTGCTGCAATTATTTTATTGTTTTATTGCCTAAAATATGTTGCTCTTAAATCACTCAACTAGTTAAGCAAACTAATATTTTAAAAATAAAGAAAATTTAAGATATTGTAGAACGTCGTATGGCAACACCTCAAATTTGGCAATGTGGCATGCTGCGTAACTGATAAAGGAATTATTTTATGTTTAGTAGAGTGACAGTACTTTCAAGGTCACGCGTATTATAATATGCCTGATAACATAGAGTATACTAATGATAACAAAAAATAAAAAGAAAAGTAAGTTCTATTTTTTTTGCAATGCAATAAATTAACAAAACTTTTCATATTCTTTGCACGCAACGCAGAGCAAATACGTCTGTTCGAAACCCATGACCGTTCTTTAATAATATCTTTATCATCCAATCTCCAAACTATGTTCCAACCATAGTTTACTCAGAAAGTACATCAAGATTACATAACCTATGCTGCTTATGACAATTAAAGACATGTCTGTACATTGTAAAATTCTGAAGTTCTACCCTTTTCTAAAGAAGGGATTTTAAATTTCCTAAGTTTTTCATTTACAGGTAGCTCCGTAAAATTGCTAGCTAAAGCTCATTTGCTGACATTTTACCATTTTTCTTTCTTTGCAAACTTTTATTAAACATATAAGAATAAATTATGCAAAACAATTCTTTGAAACAGAACTCATCAAGCACTACTTAAATTTATGAAAACAAGTTATTCTCCTAACGTAGATTGTAAAATGATGTAGGCTACATAGGAAATACAATTCAAGATAGTTTGGGAATACGTTAATAATTATTTATTAATACTCGCTTAAATCTTTACCGAGAAAGCGCTGAGAAAAATTCTGCATATGCATGTATAACTAAATCTTCTTTTTAAAAAACTTATGCATTTGCGACATTCTATTTCAGTTTAACCAGTTAATATATTTATTTGTAACTTTTCTTAATGTCTCGCTCAGTCCAGAGAACTACGCAGATTTCTTTGGCGAGTGACTTTCTTTACGGTGAGTATGATCCCATGCACTTTAGCAGATAAAGGTTTATCTGTAAGCTGTTGTCACACGTGCTTGCTATTCTGAGAACACCACTAGTGAAAGCAAAGTGAACCTAACACATTCTAGTGTGTTAGGTTTAACAGGCTTTTGCTGAAGTGGTAGGTTAGTCTTGATTTAGATTTTAGGTTGACCGATCCAGAGCGTTATGGCCGTGGTAGTAATTACTTATACTGTTGCCAACTAAATTTGTATGTTTCAGCTATTCTTTGCAAAGTAAATGGGACTAATAGTTTGGTTTTGTATTATTTTAATTCACACTCACAAATGGTGAGGTAAATATAGTTCAGTTTTAATTATTAATTTGTATTAGGTCCGTTCACACTTGATACTCAACGACGCTATCGGACCTAAGCGGGGCATGGAACGCCGCTCTATCTAACTTAGCTCGTTCGCACTTACTAGGAACGTCCACTAAGCAAGTAGCAAGTAGAAGATCGCGCGCACTTTCATTTGTTTACATTTCGTAGGAGACAGTCTTCTGCCGTGAATCTTTGATCGACACAGCGAAATGGTTCCACCAAAATGTATGGTGAGCAGAAAACAGCGGAAAGGTATTTTGTTGCTGAGTTTTCTTCTTGGTCATTTAGTATTCAGGTTTCAAATCATCAAAAATTACTTAGAAAAATAAAAACATGTTTCATTATTATGTTTTATTGTTAGTATTTAATTATTATTATCAGTATTTTCATTCCAAATGATCAGTGAGTCAATAAAGTTGATGCGATTCATTTTATTATTTGAGGTAATAAACAGCACCTCTTTTTATGATGAGAAAAATTTAGAAGAAAGAAACATATTAAATTAATGCTTTTCTCTATGCTTTACTGTCACTACTTTTAATTCCATTGTTAATTTTATAATACAATTAAATATTTATCTAAGATCATTGATATCACTAATTTAATTTTTCTGCATTCAAAATCTAAACACAAAAATTGTATTAAATAGAAAAGAAAATTATTTACTATTCTGATGAAGATGATCTGAAATCATCATCCAAGCGTATTCTATCTGTACTTTATTTTTGTAGTCTTTAAGTCAACTGTACCATATAACGGGATGCCACTGGATTTCGGCAATTAGACTACAATTTTCGCTCATATCTTACGAAGCAAGAAGATACAAAAAATAAAGAAGTATCTTATCCACTATACGGCGATAAATTAAAATCAAAAATATCCTTCTCAGAAGATTTTGCCGATATTTTTCCGATATTCAAAGATTATAAAATTTCTAATTTACATCAAAATATGTCTACATTAGCACACAAAATTAAAGGAATGCAGAATACCCATCAAAAATTAATTCTTGAAATCAGAGCTGCAGAACGTATCTAAAATTCGCAGAAACCGGCTAAGTAGTATCCGCCGACAGGATAAAGCCATCAAGCTGCAGATCGGGAGTTCGTTCCTAGCTCGTACTCTGTTTTCTTTAAGTGCCATTTTTGGCCAGGCCATTAATGGATTGCCAAGATTTGGTCTTCTCATGATCCAAAGTGGATTTTAAGATTTTTAAAATTAATTTCTCTATAGGGATAATAACTGTGGAGTAAAGAGCGTCAGGCCGTATACTCGTGCTCACTTTAAATCAAATCAATCAATCAATCGCTCACATCATCAGCTATGTTGTTTGTTTAACTTAGGGCGCTTCTGCTGCTAATGATGATTTGAAATACTCTCCTAACTGGCCGGTTTCATGTGTCGACTACCTCCATTTTACGTGAAGTTCAGATTTTTCAACTGGTCCGTAGTGACAAAACACTGGTTTTCTCTAGCTAATCGGTTGTATTCCTTAGCTCCGATATGTCCCAGTGTGAACGGCGCTTAAGGGCTGAGGGAGGAGGGTTGTTTTAAGTATTAATTTAGTTCGAAATAGCCATCAACCCCTTGCAGGATAGCTCAACGAAATGAATTTCATTCTGCACTGGTAAGCAGTCAAACCAGTTTGGAACATTCTATCGTCCGCTTCAAATACAATTAATTTCCCTGCATCACACTGCACTCTCCCACTCTGGCAAGTAGGAAGCCTATTATACTAAACAACTCTGCGGTGTCGTCGACACCCAAGAACCTTCTAAAGCCGTTTTCGCCACATTTATGAAGCTTCTGAGCTACTGTATCATTTTTAAATCCTACTGTGAGCTACCAACCAAAAAGGCTACTAATTTGTTTAAAAAAACCTTACATTTGTTTATTCCTATAAACTTACATTTCTAGTAAATATGAAACCAATTTTAACTTAACTTTAAACAGAAACTGAAATTAAATTGTACATAAGAAAGAAACTGCAGTGTAGTTACTAATAAATAACAAATGTAATGACAGACTTTTTAGCAGACTTATTAATTTTATGAGAAGAAAGGAATTATTTTTTGCCATCTACAAGTTCTTTAGTGTTGGGAGAGTAGGTAGTGGCTGCCACTCGAGTACAGTTGTCCAAGTTTTCATCATTATGAGTGTTTTTCAGTACTTATTTTTAAATTTCAAACTGGAAAAAGAAATCTCACACAGATATGTAGAGCTGAATATTGCCTTCACTTTGAGGCAAACCTCAACCGAAATTGGGTATTTTTCTTTAGGAACAAGAGGCCAAATATTTTCAGAGCTTGAAGGAAACAATTTTACGGCTCAAACAGTTCCACTGCAGGATTATCTTCTTGAAAATCAAAATGCTTCACAGCACAAGTACAGAGCTCTTCAACATTTATCTCTATAAAAGGCAATTTGAAAAAGAACTGGAGTCTTTTTTGAAATCTTGGAAGCATTTTTTGAATTCACTACTTTCTTACTAACTGATACGTTAGCATAGCTCAGTAAACACATACATTTGTCCTTTACCTGAGTAAAGAAGTAATCGGTTTCCCATTTCGAATGAAAGTGATAAATTCTTTGCTTTTTGCTTGAACACGCCATTGTTAGAAGAGACGTAGCTTAGTACCGTTGTGTAAATCAACCGAAGATTTAATATTTTTTTGCAAAATAAGCCACTTACTGGAAAAGCTCTCTTATGGAGTATACTTGTAGGTCTGGTGGTCATTAGGAAACGATATGCTGTTTTCATATCATTCCCCTTATCTTTCAAACCAATTCTGTTTTAACAATTTTAGTTATTAGCCCAAAAGGATTATCAGCCTCGAAACGGCATTTTCAGTCGTATCACTAAAAGCGTTGAATCACTTTTTAAATTATTGACGCCAAATTTTATCGCTATGTATTATATTGAAAGAAATCAAATAATGAAAATCTGCATGGCCGTATGTACATTTCTTGCATTGTGAAAAATAACGGTACTTAGAGGCATTAAATTTTGAATAACGTAGTCTTCCACCCGAATATGGGCACCTGCAAGTCCGAATTTCGAATTTCGAAACTGTTTCACAATCTCTTTCATATTTTGTAAAACATTCACGAATTTTTAATTAACAAACTCCAGGATTTCAAAGCAAGTAGTAGCAACACTGTATGGAATAAAGCATTTTTATCTTCAGCGAGGAAAACTATCATTACTATAGGAAATTCTAAGGATATGCTGATTTTTAAATATTTTTAGCCTTAATGTTCTCGAAACGTGCATGTGCGTGTAAATAAATAAATTTAAAGAATTTAAGGAAAGGAAGCTCCTATTTGATAATTCATAAGATTTGAAAGTATGTTATATTATTTACTTATTTATATTATTTACTTATACATATATTACAGCTGATATCACTGAAATACAAACATTTTGCCTCAAGAGTTAGAAATGAAATTTTATGTTTACTGAAAGCATAGCACCATATTTTGATACAATGAGACATAGAAAAGATTCGCAGTCACGACGACCTTGTGCTATTTCTCGTAATTCAATAGCATCTGCGTAATTTTTCAATTTTTATACAATCGTTAAATTAATTTTACGACTTGCTGCGTAACTGTAATTTTGCTGGCTTTATTAAAATATCCGAAATCTTTATTTTTATAGTTTGCAAAATCAGAATGAAAAACATGCGGAAGGGCATGGAATAAATACATGCTCTTTAAAATAACAGAAAGAACTGGGGACGTAATTATTAAAATATACCCATAACTAAAGAAGATTTTTTTATAAAATCAGGAACTCTATAAACCATGCATGAAATTTTCAACGAAAGTATTTCTCTTACAAACCATAATATTTCATAATGATCTATTTTAATTTTTGAATTCACTTTTCAAAATAACTTTTCTTCATTTTGAATTTACATTGTCCATTTCATTCATTTAAAATAATGTTTCGTCTTCCAAAACATTAATATTAATATTATTTGCTTATTACGAACTCCGAGATTGGGTATCTCATTGAAACGAGGGACTCCCATGGAGGGCCTTTTGAAGTTAAAATGGCTCTTATCCACTTTACACGTGGTGAAACCACAAAAGCGCCGATGTATCCCGTTCTCGCCGATATTCAAATCCCCAGGTTGAACTACCACATTTTAGCGGCTTTTACCACTCGACCGCTGATGTGCTTACTAGTATTACAAATGTTATTAATTTATGTATTTCTGAATCAAATTTTAGACAGGCAACTGTTTAACCGATGTCAAATTCCCTTTTCAAAGACTAAAAATTTACTAATTGCTACTACCGAACCTTAAAGCATTTATTAATGTTATGTAATATTGTTTCTTAATTTTGAGTATCAGAAATTTGCTGTTTCTTAATTTTGATTTTCAGTAATTGAATTTTACTGATTTACTTGTTTGTTCAGTTTAAAGTAATTGTTGTATGTTGATTTCTTTTAAGCTGTAACTGATAACTTTTAACGTTGTTAACTATTATTTAAGTTCGGTATTATTAATATTTTTATCCAGGTGAAGTTTGGTTTTAACTTTAAATTTTTTTTGAAAACTTAAATTTTAGTTTTTTTTGGTTTATTTTCGGTTTTGTTTGAGGTTGTTTTAATTTGACCCTTAAGGTTATTTAACTTTAAAATTTTTCTGTTTATTGCACTAGCTCGGTGTGCAAATTTAATTAGTTTTTTTCGTTTGTTTTGTTAATTTTTATCCCTCCTTCTGGTAAAGTTATGAATCCATATTTTCTAACTCAGGTGATAATTTCGACTAATATAATGAAGAAACTTAATTTTTAGAAATGATTACTTTTCTGAATAACTGTATAGCTATAATATTTCGACAGGTGTAATGAAAACATTTGTATTTGATTGAATTGAAACTCTAAGTACTAGAATTAAATTTCAGTACATATACACTCTATAATAAAAAAAATCGAAGTACCAAGAAGTTGCCGATGCAGGCAAAAATTGGTGGATAGGAAAATTATGTATACAATAGAAAATGATTCAAATTTCAAAACAATTGAATAAATTATTTCACAGTTACATAGCTACAAAGTAACGAGCTCAGTAAGGTGTTCACCCACTTCTAGCCTGGATGCAAGCTACCACACGGAGTGGCATAGATTCATGAAGCTCCCGGTTGGTCCCCTACGATATTTCTTGGCAAATTTGCTCCAACTGGTCATTAAGATTCCCTGCTAGGTTATCAACATTCCCTGGCAGATGCAGTCACCTTCTCATTATATCCCAGACATGCTCGATCGGAGAGAAATCTGGCGATCTGGCTGGCCGGGGAAATGTTTGACAAACTGTAAGACAGTTCATAGCGAGACGTGCCATATGTGGTCTGGCGTTATCTTACTGAAAAATAACGCCAGGGTACTGCAAAAGGAATGGTAGCGAAACAGGTCTCAGAATGTCGTCGACGTATTACTGCACTGTACGTGTGCCTCTAATGATGACCAAAGAGATCCAGCTATCAAGGGAAATGCCATACCAAACCACAACGCTTGTCTGAAGGCCTGTGTGGCGTGCAATAGTGAAAGCAGGATCGGCACGTTGCTCTGAGCGTCTCCAGACACATCTTCGATAATCGTCATGAGGCAGTCGGAAGTGGGAATTCGTCGCTAAAGACTATACGTGCCCAGTCATCATTATTCCAACCTGATCCAGCCAAGCACCAGTGCAATCTGGCTCGACAGTGTGCATTCGTGAGTGGCTTGTGGCGTAACGGTCGGTACGAGAGCAGATTTCGCTCTATCAGCCGTCTGTGAATGATCATGGTGGACACTGGTGTGCGGGTCGCGCGTCTGACGGTTGATGGCGTTGAATCATAAGCTGTGACAGCTGATCTGACAATCATTCTGTCCTTCCGATTTTTTGTGGCCTTAGGTCGACGCTAAAATCTGCCATTGTCCACCCATTCTTGCCAACATCTTCTAATCGCCGTACCATTTCGACTCACATGACTAGCGATTGTGTGTTTTGCTCAACCCGCTCCTTTCAGTCCAATGATTCGACTTCTTTCAAACTCTGACAGTTGCTCGTAATGAGATCGAATTCTGCGGAGAAGCATTTTATCAGTCGTGGAATGGTATCCTAAATCACAACGCAACAGAAATCTTTAACAACAGTTCAAGAACAGCTCCTTATACATTTGCTGGATACGCAATTCCGATCCGCTGGAGATCACATAATTCATTCGTAGGGCACCAAATTTTAATCATTTGTATATTTGGTCAAAAAATTTGTGCATACGAAATTTTAAAGCAACCGGATGGTTCCTTCTTGGAGCATCGATTTTTTTTTTGTTATTGGATATAATTTGATTAATTGTGATGAAAGCATTATGCAATAGAATGAATTTCAGTTGTTAACACTAGTTTTTGAATAATTACTAATTGTTAACACTAGTTTTTCAACTAGCTGATGTAACGAACGATGAATTAACGACACGTATCTAACTTTGAAACAGCAGAGAATGGCCTGCCGAAACTTAAAAGCTTTGGGTCCTCCAAACGGGCCAAAGAAAAATGGACTGTACAGAATGACAAATGAGTAAAGAACCTGCCTCAGACACTAACTAATTCTATGAAATCTCACTTATTCTTTTTATTTTGTAAATACGCCGTTATCACACCAGCGACTGGGCCGGAAGGAAGGCGTTGTTCCCGTCTGAGAAACTGTAACCTGGAAGTTGTTACCCCTGTAAGACATTGTCACTTAAAATCATTTAACCTGGTCACGTAGAAAGTATATGATTGTTGTTTACTGAAATTTTCATATCTGCTATGTATTGAAAATCTAAAGGTTAATTATCTTATTACTATAAATTTACGTGGATGAATTATTATTCTAAA
Source organism: Stegodyphus mimosarum (assembly GCA_000611955.2). Lineage (NCBI taxonomy): Eukaryota > Metazoa > Arthropoda > Arachnida > Araneae > Eresidae > Stegodyphus > Stegodyphus mimosarum. Next base: position 22,622 of record KL812749.1, read on the forward strand.
TTGCAAATGAATTAATCTGACTATGAAGATTTAGCGAAATGATGATACTTTTTTTATTACAGTGTTCCCGGTGGGGACCGGAATACCTATATTTTACTTAAAATGTTTTAATGTAATTGTTGTTATCTTGCAGCAGATTTATGCATTAATTATATTTGGGGAGTTTATTTTTGTATGGGTCGATTCCGTAATCAAGCAAAATGTTCAAGGTATGTTATAGCCTGTCTTGTTCTGTACTAAACTTTTACCTGCCACCATTGTTAACTCCAGCTTTTAGATTTACCTAATAAATGTTTGTTGTTTAACTTGTTTGTTTTAATGTAAAATTAATACACTGGACTAAATTGACTTAAAATGGGTTATTAAGTATTTTCACAACGCTAATGTATGTTTTCTATTTCATGTTTTTCAATGTTATAGCAATATTAGAAATAATATATATATATACACTCGTACCCTTGTTCAGTATATATTGTGTGTGTCATGATATACTAAAGTTTTGTTCAATTTGTTTATCATATTTTTTATGGCGCCAGTAATATTCACAAGTAACATTGTATTTAATACTAATGCAGATTACATAAAAGGATATTTAATTTTGTAACATCAAGGAATACAAAAGGTAATTCTCAAGTATTCATGTACACGTTATTCTTTTCAGATTTCTCATACATATTCCTCAAAGATTCTAAAATTTGGAGAAGGAGAAAAACCGCTATTTTGGAAGAAACTAATTTTTTAAGTAGTGCATGCCATAATTAATAATAAAACTGAAATCTTAAATCTTAATTCATTGCTGAAGAGCATTAATCCCTAATACAGTGTGAAAGTTTGCCAACCAAACTTATAAAATATTTAGTTCTATTGTATTGATTATGTCTGCAGTTGAGGATTCTGAATTAAATTAAAAGTGTTGCAAATTGCCTTAAATGTAACAAGTAGACTCAGATAAACAAGAGAGCTGGAAAATATACAATTTTCCAATGTAAAGACATTCAAGATGCAGTGATTCGAAAACGAAGTGTTAGACTATCATGAAAAGGTTATTGCAGATATAAGAGAAACAACAAATGTAGCCACGGTGTGGAACTGGAATATATAGATAAGTTGTACAAGCATAGGTGTGAATAAAGAGTTAGAACATGGTGAATCATATATCTATTATTATTTGTCATATTATCAGAGTCAAACTAGCTCTCAAGAAAGAATACAATAAGCCGTTTCCAGAAGAAACGTCTAAAGATGTATTTATTTTATATATTGTTTTATTCTTTTAGTTAAAGCTAAAACAGCTTAGCTAAGCCCTAGTTTAAACAGAGCTCATTACATACACTAGTGAAATAAATTAAGCGAATTTTCATATTTGATCTACGATCTCCAGAACTACTGGACAGATTTTAATAAAATTTGGTGTGAACGTAGGTTGATAGATTACAAACAAAATAAACATTGAACAGTTATAATAGACACACATGTTTGTGTGCAACACTCATGGGAGTCTGAAGGTCTGAAATGGCGGTTGCAGACGACACAAAAGAAATGGGTTAATAGGGGGTATAGTCCCCCCTTACAGCCATACAGGCCTCGCAGCATGCTGTCATACTGGAAATAAGACAGTTTATCTGTATCTGTGGCAATTGGTCCCACTCATACAGCAATGCTGTTTTCAGTTCCTGGATGGTTCTCGGAGGGTGTTGCGAATTGCAATTGCCCTCCCCAGAGCATCCCAATCATGCGCTATCGGGTTGAGGTTTGGAGACCTGGCTGGCCAATCCACCCGGCGAATATCCTCACTCTCGAGAAATTCGTCGACCAGAAGAACTCTATGTGACCTCGCGTTATCATCCTGTAAGAAGAACTCGGGGCCCACTGCACCCCAGAAAAGACGAAGATAGGGCTCCAAGACCTCATCTGTGTACTTCACAGAAGTCACAGAGCCTCTGTCAAAGACGTGGAGAGGTGTGCGGCCATCCAATATGAGATCTGCCCAGACCATTACACCGCCACTGCCATAATTGTTGATTTCGAGGACATTGGAGGGTAGGTAGTGGGTCCTTGCTCTCTCCATATGAACGGACGGTGAGAATCGGTGTTTAGGCTAAAACGAGACTCATCGGTAAACAGAACTTCGCCCATTGTTCCGTACTCCAATTACTATGCTGCCCGCACCGTGCTAATCGGACTCTCCTTTCCGGAGACGTGAGCGGGACGCAAACAGCCGGTCTTCTGGCAAACAACCCTCTCTCATGCAGTCTTTTGGAAACAGTCACCTTTGTTATACGGGTTCCTGTGGCTGCAGTCCCGAGAGAGCTCAGAAGCTGTAGCCTCTCTGTTACGCCTCGCTAAAATGGACAAATAGCGATCTTCTCTGGCCGGTGTCTCTTGAACAACCTTGCTCAGGCTTCCTCTCGATGGATCCAGTATCCTGGAACTGTTTACATAGGTTACACACGATGCTGGGCGTTAAATTAAACTCTCTGCATATGTGGACTTTCGATTGGCCTGCCTGTAGCCTTCCCACAATTCGCCACCGTATTCCATCATCTAAACGTTGGTGGTTACTCATTTGTATTGTTCCGATTTGAATTTAACAGATTGTTGCAAGATAACAGCAAGAAATTCTCTGAGGTGTGCTAGCGAAGGGAATTCGTCTTACCCTCCATGCTCTTATAAAGCCTGTTTTCCGCTGGCTTTACCAACACACACATGTACGCTTACGTATTTGCCGTACAAGATTTGCAATTTTATCTAGAAGCATTGGTTTTTCCGTCAGGTCAGTTCTTTTCACGCCATTCGATAAAATATGCAAATTCTCTTAATTTATTTCACTAGTGTAGATTACGGACTGAAACCTCAGGTAATACGAACTATCAGTTCTCTTGCATATATTTATTTCATAAAAAAATATTCATTTAAATGCTGTACGGAATATCTAACAGCCATTAGCCTTGCGCCACTGCAGGGGCCGGAAGTAGTGGCCCTTTCATTAGGGAAGCACTTCAGAGGTGACCACCGTTGCCCCCTATAAAGGGGCGGACAGTTACAACTTTGCCGTCTCTGGGATTCGAACTCAGGCTCATTGCTACGGCAGTTAGGGTCACTAACCACTCTGGGCGGCAGAGCTCAAAAATATGTTTCACATAAAAACACAAAACCTTATAAAACAACTTTTGTGTTAAGAACAATTTTACAGCGGTATGTTAGTGTTGTCGGTGTTTCTCAGGTTTCCGTGCATAAATCTACCTTACTGAACAAATGTAATGGAACGTTCAGTGTAATTCAGTACCATAGACATCCTGTTACGCAATTTTTTTTAAATTATTAATTATGCAGAGAGTTTTATAAAGCTTTTTGCATTATTTATGATTTGCCTATTATGAAATTTCTCTTCCATAATTTTAATATCAAGCGTTCATTTAAATTAATTTAATATTTGCGGCGAAAACAGCGCATACAAAGGGAATAAAAAATTCTTTAAAAATAAGCTATAAAACTATTTAAGCAAACATATCTTTATTACTTTCAGATCTGTCATATGCTTACTATTTACAATAGCAATATTTGACAGGCTTTCCATAAGAAAAAAAAAAAAAAAAATTTTTAATTGCAAAATAAAGACAAATAAAATATATTGCAGAAGCCTTTACATAGTTCTTATTTATGCGTTGAAATCTAAGTTCTACAGTTCTATATTTAAAAATGCTACAACCCACATCAGTATTTCAGCGAAAATAATATTTCAGACATCTCCAGAATTGCATCATTCAGTTGTAGCAAAGGTTGCTTTTCAAAATGCGCATATTAATACACTGTATAATTACTTAGCAAACTGCTACTCGAGAAATGTTCAAACCTTCAGGGTAGATCTCTTATTTGTCGTAAAAGCGGAAATGATAGCACAAAGAAAAAGCAACTTTGAATAAAATTCGAAATTCTTATTTGCTACAAAAGTAATGTATTCAGTGAATTGGTTTCTGAAATGTGATGAATACGAATGCTTATAAAAAACTGTAAATATATTTTTTTAATTTAAATTTCATTTTTTCATCACGAAGAAAATGAAGAATGATGTTGCTGGAAACAAATAAAAATTCTTAAAGCATTTTATACATTTCTTTGCATAGCAAATAAATGAAATAAATTATGTATCATTCAGATAATTAAAAGTATAATTTCTAGCGATCTTAGAAAACTGGGAAAACTGATAGATCGGAATGTAATTTATACATATTTTCTATGAAAGTAATTCTGATTCTGTGTATTTGTATTCAAATTCAATGAAACTTCGTTCATGTTCGTTTTATCCGTATTAGATAATCGACTAAATTATTATTGACTAAAGTCTTATAAAAATTATCTGCGTAATTAGCGTTGTAAATTTCATATGACATGGATAATGTGTAAATTTTATATGACATGGATAATTTGTAAATGTGCAATTTAAAGAAATTTGGAGTAGATACAATTTTTATCATGGAAAAAGGGAACGCCCAAATTAAAATAAATAGTTTGAGAATTTTTAGAAATTCAAGTTAGTTTTTCAGTTTATATATTTTTTTATTTTACATGGGTATATGGTTCGGGTATTTCATCCCACCATTTTGCGAAACTATATATGACGTTTAGCGGTGAAATGAATGAGTTGGAGAAATGCAAAAGGAAAACCTGTATCTTATTTAGTTGCAGTTTCAGATTTAAAAAAAAATATTCATAATGATACATCCCTTGCATTATGTCTTTCACAAACTGTGTTGAATTTCAAAGAATTGCCTTAAAAAGTCAATTTAAATAATATGCTCTCGTCGTATTGAGATCTGTTTCAAGGAATTAAACTTCTAATTACAAAAACTTTGAGTCCATAATGCGGACTTTTTTTTTACGCTAAATCTCGCCGGAAAAGAGGATTGGGGAAAGTCCATTTAACATTGAGGGAAACGGCTATCTAATATATCTGGAGATACAGCGGCAAACTGGTTCTGGCCACTAATTTTAGTAGCCAGATTATATAAATATGTAACTGTTACTGTATCCGGGCCTATGTAACTGTAACTATGTATGCCTTCCAGCAATTTCCAGAAATTGAAGGTATTGAAACACTTCTCGGCGGCCGGGAGGACTGTATAAGACCGGAAAGACCATCAATTTAAGTTAGTTCAGACTTCAGTTTAGGTTTAGTTCAAACATAGTTTCAGAGTATTGAGAATATTGAGAGATCACTGTGTGAAGTTGTGTATTTTAGGCTTTTCGTATTGTCTTGTATTTAACGTTTTTAATAGTTTTAAGTTCAACTACTGATTGTGCTCTGTCATACCGAGATAAGCTGTATGAGTAATTTTGTGAAAAGCTCCAGAACGCTAGAATTTTTCTTTTGGGGAAATAAATTTCATCAATCTATCATCGGTTCTATGTGCATTACGAACACGTAACAATATTTTCAACACAGTTCACCAAAACGACGAGCATACAGATGCAGTTTCATCTCTATCATACTACGAAACCGCACGGTAACTCTGCATCGTAAACGATAATCCCATCTCACATGAGCAAAATATTGTCATGAAAACTGAGCATTTTTGAAGCATTTCATGGATTGATACAAGAGTCAATCATTTCTCATATTAAAATGTAAAAATTCATTTGTTGAATGTGGACCTATTTTATTAATTTGACCTTCATCTGAGCTAGTGAGCTCCACTGAAAGCGAAAATGTGGAAGAAGTAAAATGTTGGCCATCCAGCGTAGAGGGCATACTAATTCAACCGACAATTTATCTATTGATGATTGCTCCACAATACCTGCTAAGCACCAGGTAAAGACTAAGTATCCATATTCGTTGTCAAGTGAACTGAACCGATGCTTGTTCCGTTGGTTTTGGTAGGTTCGTCTATTCAATAGACAGTTATGTGAAAAAATAGTCTTCAGTTTCACATGAAGCAAATCTTTGCCAGTGAGGAATGAAATGAGTATGACAGCTTTGAATACCAAATTTTTATATCCTGCTAAGTCAAAGCATTTAAAATGAAATTTACTTGAAGCTTGATGTTGCGCAGAATGAAAATTCACCCAGAAATCTTCAAGCATGCCCCTCCAACAAAATAAAATATTAATATACAATTCCAATACACAGCATTAATTTCGTATAAAACTGCAAAGAATGTTATGATAATTTAACTATGTATTGTAATTTAACAGCACCGTAAGTAAACAAAAAACTACCCAAACAGCAAAATGAAACTGATTTCTCATGCAACAAATCTTGACTTACTGAATATCACTTGTTGCCTAGTGTGTTTCGTAGCTTTCTGTTTTGAACAGAATCCATGTATTTGAGGGATTATGGCAATGATGCTTTCTTTAACTTTTTTTAATTAAATTTATACCAGTAAATTTATAAGCAGATTATTATGTTATAAGTTTTGATCGAAGCTAAAAGTAATTTGACACCGTGAATACTTTATTTTCTTCGACTAGAAAATTACGTGTGGTGAAAGAATGTAAAATTCTATCAGAAAACTAAGACAGTTTATAGGACTGGAATAGCAAATATTGGAAAATAAAATAATATAGAACGAATGCTTGCTTTAAAATACGTGTTATTGTATAGTTCTTTAATAAAAGGCCTTAGTAATTAAAGGAAGACGAAGGGACATCGAATGTAGAGCAATGTAACGGAAAGGTATTGGGGTGAGGACGATGTTCTGGGTTAAGGGGGCGACTCCACGTAAGGATCAGTAACTGACTAGTTGTATTTCGTTAGGTTGCGTATTATTCATACAGAACTAAAGCATATTTATTGCAAATCTACGAGAAGTTCTATTAACAATACATTAACAACAATTGACAATTAATTTTGAATGCATAGGTAAGATAAGTATTGCCCTCATTACTTGAGGATTTTGTTAACGGCAAAAGACTCTCTAGTCGAAGATTTAAAAGGTTAATTGTTTAAAGCTTCTCAATTTTTCAATTGTATTTTACGTCGTTTGAATAGTTATAGTCGAAGACGATATCAGAGGAGCTAAAGATTCATTGACTCCTCGGCCGCTGGCATTCGAGAGGCCTTCATAACAGACACAATGCAGATCGCTAAAATTTATCGACACTGGTCGTGAAATTTTGACTCTTGAATGGCAAGTGCCAAGTGAATACCAAGTGAGAAAATGAAGCAAATACCAAATAATCATAAGAAAAAAGATATAAACTTACGTTTAATCAGTATTCTAATAATCGTAACTTTATTTCACGATTATTTTAGACTAGTAACATAGGTTTAAAATCCAGGTTCTTTCTAGGTTCACTCTGCGTAATTATTTGGTGTTTGAGAACTGGAAACATAATTTTTAACATTGAAACATAAACCACGGTAACACATAGAGCAGCATAAAAAGAATATACTTTCACACGCAGTCAGTTAAAGCATGTATCGAAATGAAAAGAAATAATCCGTAGTGATAAAACTTTGAAAGCAATAAATTGCTCATTTTGGGTGTTTAACTGCTTACAAAATTACTTATTTTGTGGGGAAATAATACGGTCTTTTAACGTAAATCTGTCTCTTTTTGTGGAAAAGAGAGGCCATTCTCAGTCATTTACTCTAATCCTTTGTCGGCCTGGGGAGTGTTCTGTAATCCGCAATAACAGCGGCTTAATGCTTTTTACGGCTTTCTGCTGTAGGGCTTGGAAAAACTCTATTCAGAAATCTCGAGGTACCTCTTTTCTGATGTCTTCAGTTTTATACCCCCAAAATAGCTAATTTCAGCGTGACGTTTTCGGTTTTTATTGATCTTGATCCCCCTTTCTTTCTTTTGTTCTCTTATTGGAGAATTTTAAAAATTAAAGGAATTAAAGTGAAACCTGGATACGAAATAATTACAAGACATCCATTAAAACGAATTTCAAAATTGATCAAACTTTAGAGATTCACAAGATTTTTAATAATCAGTGAATAAATCATGTATCTTCTGAATCAGATCTCCTGCAGCTATATTAGAAACCACTGGGCACAAAACTTTTGTGTATTTAAAGCTGAAAAATAACTTCTATAATTTGGTCATTATAAAGGATCTGCTGTCATCAGATTATACATGTGCTATGTGATTAACAAGTATAATATGTGAAACTATTCATATATAAAAATGTTTCACACATTTTAATTCTGCAGCTTATACAATAGTTTATGAAAATCTCATCCTTGTAAAGCAAATCGAATTTTATAACAATGTCGTACCAGCCTAGACATTTTATTAATTGCCACCTGCCATCCAAATCGCAGTATGTAAACTGATTGTGCGCTTGCACAAAGGTTTTTAACTTAATCTTTTTATTCTGCTAGATGATATGTTATTATATCAAAGAAACAGAAGAATGAAAGTGCAAGATTAGGTCTTTATGTTAGACGAGAGACATTACGTTGCTCGTATGAGTTGGAGACAAAAATGAATAAAGGCGTCTCTTATCATGATGAATGAAGTTCACATTAAGATTTCTTGTTTAGTATTGTCTTTTTAATGGATCCCTAATGTTTTTGGAGATTCTGAATGCAGAGAGCATGCTAGTGAAAATGCGGCTTTTTTTTTCAAAATATCAACGGAAACCATGCTCTTACCATTCGCAAAACAATCATCACAAACATTTACGTCCTGTCCCCCAAAGGTTGGTTTGCTTTATTTGATTACGACAAAAATATTAGTGTTACCTGTCTAAGGGGAGGGATACGACCGTGGAATATTTTCTGAGCGAAACTGACTCGTATCCCCCTTACACATGGAGAAAACCACAGAAATGACCATGAACCAGTTGATTAACCTGGAATCCGACCTAGGTCGAACTCCCAGGGTTAGCGACTTTTTCGCTTTGCGATCTATAAAAACAAAGGAATACCTCATGGAGGACGTTTTAAAGAAGAGACTTACATGTGGCTCGTACTTACATATGAAAAACAAACACAACACAAAATAATTTCCTACAACTACCCCCTTCCGAAGATCCGAAGATTCATATCCAAATTAAGCTCTCACAGTTCAGCGTTCTGATCCACTCGGCCATAGATAGGCCACTCGTCTGTCTGCCTGTCTACCTGGTGCAAGGCCAACTTATACTCAAGATCTGCCAGTGTGGAAATACTCTTTTGTGTTTTCGGTGGTCTCCGTGATATTCCTACTGACCGCATGATGCCGCTACAATTCTGTTACACTTTGCGATGTTTACAAAAATCGGAAATGTACCAAAAACGAATTCTAATCCGTAGTAGTCAGAAATTGTTGATTTCTTCTTAATAAAAATATTTTTAATTAGAAGGAAAGCATAAAATTTTAAGCTATCCCACCTTTTTTTTCCACATAAACACCAGCTATTTTATCTCGATTGTAATTCCTGCTTGCATCTAGATATGTGCTATTTTGAATTGTGCGCATTACAACTATTTATTCTAGTACACTCATGTCCGTAAATTAAGGATAATGCAAAATCAGGCAAAGGAAGAATTAGAAGCAAAACAAATTTGACTTATTGTAAAGTTTATTTATTAAACAAAAGGTAAAGAGCAAAAAAAGATGCTATATGTTTGATAATATTAAAAAAATTAGCGATTTTTTCTCCCTGGAGCAAATTACAAAAAAAAACCTATTTACAAAAAAACAATATTACATGGTTGGTATGATTGTTAATACATTGTATGTCTCCCAGACGATGCAATACAGTCCGTACAACGACTACGCATGCTGAGTATCAAATTGTCGATCTGATCTTCGGGGATATTACACCATTCAAAAAGCAGTGCTCTCCGAAGTTCCGGTAGATATGTAGGAGGAGGTTGACGGGCTGCAACTCGTCGGATCAACTCCGGTGAGAATGCTGGCCAGTCCATACGGGTGATATCCTCCGATTGAATGCATTCGCTTACGATGTTTGCACGGAGAGGACGGGCGTTGTCATCCATAAACACAAATTGTGCGCCCATGGCGCCCCGAAACAAACCTGCATGTTGTTCCAGAATGACGTCCCGATAGATTTGGCTTGTCGTGGTTCCCATTTGAACGTGCAGGTCAGTTCTGGAACCCAGAATAATTCCACCCCAAACGAGCACTCCTGCACCACCGTAACGGTGTCGTTCAATGATGTGTTCTTGGTGGTAACGGGTACTTGGAGCTCTCCATATGAAAGTCCGTCGAGAATCAGTCTGCAAGCTAAACCTGGACTCGTCGGAAAACATCACACAAGCCCACTGTTGCGGTGTCCACAATGCATGCTCTCTACTCCAGGCTAACCGCAGGCGACAGTGAGTTGCAGTAAGTGGAACGCATCTGACAGGTCTACGAGCATATAGACCAATCTGCCCTAAGCGACTGTACACAGTCTGCCTTGAAATTGTCGTACCAGTGACCTGTGAAAAAAGAGAGCTGACGAGACAGGTCTGAGGCTGTGCTCCGCCTGTTTCTTTTGGCAGTAACTGCCAAATACCGGTCCTCACGCGGCGTTGTAACTCTGAGGCGACCCGTGTTGTAACGTCTACTCACATTACCATCATCTCGGAATCGTTGCCAAAGCCTGGAGATGACACTCTGGGCAATTCCAAGTTCGTCTGATACTTCCACTTGGGTACGCCCACATTCCAGACGGCCGATAATTCTATCACGTAAAAAATCATCCAAATGCGTCCTTTGTGTCATAACTATTCGGTTATTGCACTGAAATGCTTACAAAGCGCCTGCGAACAATTTTACTTCTTTGCCTGTATTCCTTATATATCACTCTCTTACACTCTCGTCATTGTGACGTACCATCGGTGTCATCTGGTTACTTCCTAAAATTTGCATATGATTCTTGAAGATGTGTGTAGCGATTTTACAGGTGATATATTTATTTTAGAGTTTGATTTTAGCGTGACTTCGGAATTATCCTTACTTTATGGACATGAGTGTAATTTAAAGGTAATTCAGAGCATACACCTTATTTTTCAATTACGTATATAGTAAGAAGTTAGCAGATAGCTTCAGATCATGTGCTATTTAAAACAAAAATTTTCAAAATATTTCTATCGGCTGTCCTCGGCCAAAAAATAATTGAGTAGCCCCTATGACAGATGTAATTAACATATTAATACACCGTGGTCTAAAATTTGTATATCTGTTTCCAGGACATAGCAATCAAATATTACTTAAAGAGATTAAATTTTCTATACTGAAGAATTTTTTTTAATTATCAAATAACTGTTTTTACGAAATCTTAAACAATAAAAGTTTAAATAATGCAGATTTAGATCTCTGTACTGTATTTGCAACATTGCAGATATTCAAAGCAAGACTAAAGATGTTATGCAAAAAACGCAACCTTAATTTGGCATAGATTTTGAATTGAAACTCAAACCTAAAGTTGCTTTTTTGACTAATTTTAATATTACACTAATGTGTCTCTCTTCAGTTTCACTTGTATTCTAGATTTCCTGTTAACATTAAGAAACCAGTAACTGAATAAAGTGCATTGCAGCAGTTTACATTTTCAGTGTTAGAGAACTTCAGTTTTTTCAATGAAAATAATGACATTTTTTATAAAGCTATTAATTAAATCAATCTCAGTTTGTTATAAAGAAAAGAGACACAGACATCATAAAATATATTTTAACAGCACACAAAACAACATAATAACTCTCATAATCACAATATACTTAAGAAAACATTTAGTTCTGTATATCAAGGATAAAATTAGAAAACTTGCAATGGCTGAATATAAATAATATATTCATCCCACATGCCCACAATACTAAGCAGAATAAGGTATATATACAATTTTAAATATATATGCGCAAAAAGTTAGGCAAAAAAGCAAACGTATTAAATGTACCACTTAAAAATACAGCAGGCAGACATTTTTACACACATACAACATTAATCAGAATGACGTGTACAAAATTTTATGGCTGGTAGTGTGAGATGCTGATGTAGTTCATTATCAAGAATAACCTGTACATGAAAATATTCAATTTCACAAAACAATATTATCACTATTAAGCACACATACACATGAGTGCCATCTTGATATATTACCTACATGCAACTACCTGACATAAATCCATGTGTACCATTTCCATTCCAGAATAATCAGAAGAAAGTTCCACAGAAAGTTTTGAAAATAACAGCATTAGACGCACAAGCATTTCAGAATTAAATAAGCAGAATGAGGAATTTCAGAACTGAGTATAATGAGGTATATACACAATATTAAACCTATATGCATATAAAGTTAGGCAAAAAACAAGCTTATTAAGCATAGCTTTTAAATATACAGCAGCTAGACATTTTTACACACATACAACATTAATCAGAATGACATGTCTACAAAATTTTCATGGCTGGCAGCGTGGTATACTGATATAGTTCATTATCAAGAATAATGTATACATGACGTAAAATTACTCAATTTCAAAAAGCAATATTGTCACTGTTAAGCACACAAACACATGAGTGCCATCTAAAGCCTTTTTACATTAAGTACGTGTAGCTAGTTGACAGAAACCAGTGTATATCTTCCCCATTCCAGAGTAATCAGAATAGAGTTGCATGCAACGTTTTGAAAATTAAAATTTCAGAAGCACAAACATTTCAGAATTAAATAAGTACAATGAGTTTGTGGGGTTTTGCTTTATTTAATTCAATGCTCAATCTTAGAACCTCACAAACACTAACAAGCGAATAATCGCTTAAGTGTGTGAATAAACACGTAAGACTTACGAAGGGTTAACTACCCTTTATTTCTCAGAATATTTAAAATCAGTTCCTAACTCGGAACGTACACAATGCCTCCACTTGGGCTTGAACTTAAATAATTATGAAATTAAACTAAACTAAGCTTAACTTAAGCTATCTGAAAGATACAACCGAAGCTATCAGGATTCTAAGTAGTTAGCGACTAAATATTAATTAAATCCGCGAAGCCAAGCAAGGGCCTAAAATATGGCTGAGCGTAGTATCTATGAGAAAACGTAGCCAAAAGTGAAACGCGCGCTAGTCAGTAAATTCAGACTTTCTCTCTCGAAGTCGGTGAAATATCGACTTAAATAGTACTCTTACTCATTTGTATTAACTGCGTTTCTGAAATTATATTCTGGTAGGAAATTGTAAGTTGAAACTAGAAAGATAGGAAAGAAGTATAACTTAAATAACTGTTAATAAAATTAGGATAAACCTTGCAAGGTATGTACACAGTTTAAAGCTATGTACATATAAAATTGTTACAAAAAAACAAGCTTATTAATTACAGCCCTTAAATATACAGCAAATGCACATTTTTACCCACATACAACAATCAGAATGACATGTGTACAAAACTGTATGGCTAGCAGTGTGATATACTAATGTAGTTCATCATCACTATTAAACCCATATACACATGAGTGCCATCTAAAGCCTTGGTACATTAAGTACATGTAGATGGTTGACAGAAATCCATGTATACCGTTGTCATTCCAGATTAATCGGAATAGAGTTGCTTACAAATTTTGAAAATAACAGTGTCAGATGCGAAAACATTTTAGAATCAATGTTACTACCATAAATTCATTTAACTAAAGTAGATTAATACACACATTTTCATCATAATTCATTCACACATTTCATTATACTTCACACAGATTAATACAATTAATCTCATTTAAAGAGATTACTATAAGTATTGCTCATTATGTACAGCCATGTGTTTTAAATCTTTAACAGGATAAGTACAACCCAAAAACATGCACCATTTAATTCAGACCTATATGCACATCATACATACATAGCATTAATTATATATAAAATTTTGAGACTGTTTATACTGAATATCAAGTAATTCAGTATTATCGAAAGCATATGATAAAATACTAAGCCACTGATACAGTTAATTCCGTGCAATAAGTATTGCTCATTATGTACAGACATGTATTTTAAATTTTCTTCAGAATGAATACAACCCAAAAGCATGGAGCAGTGATTTCAAATCTATCTAGTTGTAATGAAAATTTACCGCCAGAAAACATTCTTAATAAAGTTAGAAAAGAACAAGAAAGCAATATTTTTAATGCGGTTAGTAATCAGTCCTCAAATTTATGATTTGCTGCCAACATTTTGGTAGTTTTTCATAGCCTTCAGCCGAGAAACTTGGTGGCCGTGAGTACAAAAACAGATGAATCTCACTTTGGGTACTCTGTGCAGAATGGAAGATAGCACCAGCAAGATGTATCTGCAGGTGTGAAAAACGTGGAAGTCCAAAGGGGCAATGGGGGGGTTATATGTTGGGTGTGCAGAATATGCCATTCGAATCCATACAGAGTTTATCCGGAGAATGCAGACACATACAGTCTTGCGTTATCTTGACAGAACATCACCTATTTCCGGCGGAAATCAGTTTGACGTTAGAAGATATAACTGATAGATTCATGTCTTCCGTGAGGCTGCTGTGAGGGTAATATAACTAGAAACAGGAAGCAGTAACTTGCTTGAAATGCAATAAATTAAAAACATAGGTGTTAAGTATAAATTAGCTCGTAATAAGGATCAAACAAATTTGGAGCTGGCAAATAAATCTTGAATAACACACTATAATAACGTTTAGATGACAAGTATTCAGATGAACACACATACAACCGTATATTAAGCTAATTTAAACGCAAACGCTCAGAGCGCGGGACATTCAAAAGAATTTTAGAGCTTAAAATTTTAAGTGATGATGGTTTTCGTTTCAGAAATTTTGTGTTATGCATAGCATTTCCATCAGCCATATGCTGCGAATCATTATTTAAATGCAATCGTAAAAACTTTGTTAAAAGGAAGCAAACTAATTTTTTTGTATGGTCCGCGGACAGTTCTTTACACTTCATTATTGGATTATTGCACATTCTTCGTGAAAAAAAGGCTCTCATCTTTGTTAAAATATTTTTTTCATTCTGATATTTTGGAAGAATAATTTTAAGAATATTATCCAGACATAGCAACAAATTCACAAAACTGATCCTCGGATGGAATAGCGCCCCTCTGTCTAAATTTCGAATTAGTGGTAATGGTGAAAAGGATGTTGATTGTGCTAATAACAGACTCTTGCAGTTATCACAATCAGGATTTTCTTCAGCTGCACGTATTAAATATCCATACTAGCTACAGGACAACCTAAACTAAAATTAAAAAAATTATACGCATTAGTCAATCCTCAAAATGGAAGCAAAGCAAAATATGTTATTATTTTATTAAGATGCTTGTTTATAATACACTTTGTAGCAAGTTCAATGTTATATTTAAAAGTAAGTACAAGGAGATTTAAATATGGCAAGGAAAGTTTCTATCAGTGTTGACAAGAGTATGTGGAGAACATCTGTCATCTCGACAAACACCTGATTGTGTAAATGTGGTTATTCATGAGAAACAGAATATTACTATCAAAGAACTTGTGCCGATGCTTTCAGTGAGTTTTGGTAGTGTAGAAACATTGAGGAAAAGTATGTGCAGTATGGGAAGGTGTATGTCTGATGGATTTTTAATATGTTGGCAGATGAGAACAAAGCTATGCACATGCAACCACCAGCCAACTGCAAAATGCTTCTGTAACAATAGGAAACATATAGTGATTCTGAAGAAGGATAACATGTTCAACTCTTTCATTAACGATAAATGTCTTTTTGGGGGGAAATCAGTTCTGGTCATATTTGAGCCATCCTGTACTTTTAACCTTTAGCTATATATTAATTGCCTAGAGAGGTTAGACTTAAAAATCACCGAATTATAAAAACAAAGCCTGCTCATTCTTAGCAAGGAATATTAATATACAAAAAAAAATAAATATTTTACATACAATGCATTCTTCATTTCCATGACAGCATTTAAAACTGACATTACAATTGGTCTATTGAATTAATTTATTTTAACTACACTTATATTGTGATACATATTAAATATTCTACATACCTAAATCCTCTTCTAGTTTCCTCATATTACTTTCAATAACAGGGTCTTTCATAATGCTCCTGGCTAGAGATACTGCTGATGATGTAGAAGGCACACTTTTATTGGAATCCACATTTGCATAATGAGATGCCGAAAAGATATCAGTTACCAGAATCTTTTTAAAATTATGAATAACATTAACTGCTGTTGTCTGGTTATTTGATCCATTCATTTGTCTCAAGCTGCTGAAAAATGATTCAATAGGATGACTTGAATTTTTTTTTGTTAATGAGTACTGAAAACCATTTTCAAGTAAGTATCTAACGCATTTGACTGTTGACAATGTAGTTATATGTAATGCATTGTACGTCTCCATACTGAAACATTCTGTTGGTGCCGAACAAGATGTTTTCCAGTCCTCTAAAAAAGTTAAAAATACAGTTTCGAGCAAATTCAAGCGATCATCAGCAATGCAAAATTACGGTTTAAAATCTTCTCTCTTGAAATGATATAATAGTGCACATTTTGAATATTGTGAAGAGTAAACCATTTATATATTATTTCCATAAATTTAATCGTAGGTAAAACATCTGAAAATCCTTCGATACCAAACTGAGGGCCATGCTTTTGAAAACAAGAAGTCTAGCTGTCATTTCAGATGAAAAGAGCTGTATTGCACGACAAGCATTCATTTTTTAAAAACTTTTTGGGTATACATGTTTCCTCAATAGAAACAATTTTAATTACATCTTTATTTTGCAATTCATAAAGGTTTCTTACATATTTAGCAGAGACAATATTGCCACAAATTTTGAATTTTATAGCCAAAAATAGAGATCGGACATTTCTTATTATATGACAATAATCGTAACTCAGAAACAATGGCCTTTCCTCATTGAAAGGATGAGTCATTTGGGTTTTCGCAAGACCATTAGATAACATGTTGAACATTGATACATTAACTTTGCTGTTGTCAGCCACCAAGTGAATAACTTTAAAATCTACATGTTCTAACTTTTCATAACATTTAATAACATTTAAACATCATAACATTTAAAGTAATTTTATATAATTCAGTACCTTTTAATCGTTTAGTGAAAAAACAACTTACTGATAGCCGATAATACGTAAATAAACCTGCAAGGATCTTAAGTTTAACTAACGTTTATTTTATTTTAAAACTTTACTATCATCTCTTATTTTTCACTTCCGGTCAGAATTAAGGAGTGAATATGTTTATGTAAATTGTACTTGCTAACGCTTAAGTATTTAAGTTGTGGCTTTTTGCTAAGAGTAGAAGGAGAGAGTTTGCTACGAGTCTTCCCGCGAGCTTCCATCACTTCGCCTTTAAGGCCAGACGTTTAACCCTCTTGAAAGTTAAAGACGTATTCTAGGTTTCCACAATTTGCCTACTACAGACGTAGTAATTTAAAAGGCCAGTCTTAGTGCTAGTCATTTGTGTGAAATATTAAAAGTTAGCTTTTATTTAAATTTTAGTTAGTTAGTAGTGTTATATTCTTTTACGTTCAGGCCATAAGTGGTTGGTCTTTGTATCCCGAAGAGGGGTAACGTCTGTAAAATCGATAAGCAAATAAATGGGAGAATTTTAACCCTTCTTATCTTTGTTGTATCTTCTACACACCCACGAACGTAGCTTTTAATAAGCTCCCTATTCCTATTCACGACTCCAGTTATTGTTTGCAAAACCAACTAGAAGAAACACAAGTGCTGATAAACCTACAAAAACAAAACTTAATAAACGATTTCCGAGTTTATGTTCTATGCCTAGCTCGTTTTCAAGTCCTCCCATGTCAACAGTTCCAACAAACTCGTCACCAGATCTAATATACTCTAAAGAAGGTTTGACTGGAATTTCATCTAAAATCAATGAGCCAAATTTTTGAAGAGAATTTAATCTTCAGCTTTCTTGAAACAAACGTTGTTGTATTAAGCTTGTCAAAGACAGATCTCCACAATAATTACTAACATATGCTCTTAGAGTAGATGAGGCCGGAAGAGAAAATAAATTAGGTCTGCGTACTAAACGACAACCCCTAGAAAACAAGCTGTGACAAATTACACAATATCTTAAAGCAGTATGACTCCAACATTTTCCTTTTATCGCAAAAGCTGATAGCGGCTCCAATAAAAACATTGCTTTCAAGTTATTGCTCTCAGCATTATGTTTTATTTTATGTACATTGTATGTTTTAAAATTATTTTCATAGTTCTGAACTAATGTTTTTCATTTTGTTGTAAAGCAACAAAGATTTAATTCTAAATTTATAATCACGTAACGATTTCTGCAATACCCTCCCCCGTTTAGGCATAATGCAAAGCTTTAGTGAATACAGTTTTGTTTGTGATGATTTTGAATTTTAGCATTTATGAAAATTACTTTGCACACCTTGTTCAGATAATAAAGCTCTTGCAGAATGAGTTTTATATCTCGTACTATAAACCTCGACTAACATTTGCAGACGACTGAAAGTAGCATCTGTAGAATTTAAAATGTCACCTCTGTTACTTTCCCCCATCGCTGTCTCATCTAAAATTTTGAACTTTTTAGCTTGCCTTCTAACTGTCTGTAAGTTTGGCTGCATATATTTAGGCTAATATTCAAATATTGTTGGTAGAGAACCTTTCTTCAAGTATTTTTTTTGCATCCTTCTTTGTATGAAGACTTATCAAAATGCCTATTGCAGACAACAGATCTGTCAGAAGGTCTCCACAATTTACCAGATGAATCTAAAATAAAGAATAAGAGCAACGAATTAGTGTTTTCTTCCTCTCTGTCTCTCTCTCTCTCTCTTTATATATATATATATATATTAGAAAAGAAATAAACTTAATTTTTATTCAAAATTTTGAAACTTACATGAAACAGCTCCAACAAATTATATATTTTTGTACCTAATTTTAATAATGATTGAGAAATCAATTTGTTCAAAAATGCTTGAAACTAAAGACGTTTCTCAATGTCTTCACTATAAAATCCTATGAGTATGTGTTTGTGTGTCTACATATGCATATATATAATTTGATAACAGATTAACTCACAAATTATTTAATTTTTTTTATGTATGTGTTATATCATTTCATATTTGATGTTCAGAATTTAGATCATTAGCACATGCCGAAATTGATTTATTAGCAGTAATTCTTTATTTGTGAATTCATGAAAATATAAATTTCATTTAAACTTTTAACGCTTGCTAGCACTGCGTGACAACAGAAGCTAGCAAAATGGATAAATTGTCATTTCGCGAAACAACTGTAATCACCATATTAAGGCACGATTTCCTTGTAAAATCCTCTTAACAAAGAAGCTTTCTTGGTCACTTTAGGCCACATCTTCCATGGTAGCATCGCAGAAGGATGGAACTTGAAACGCATTGTCAACAAATCAATGTCTGAATTTTTAGCTGCCATAGGCAAGCAGCCGCGGCATCCCTATAAAGGCATTCATTCGAAGCCAACAACTGAACAATAGGTTTATGTTTTTATTACTATCTTTTGAAATCTATAGCTATACACTATCAAAGATGAAAAGGAATCATTTCCTTTAAGGTTTTAATAAGTCATTCTTAACAGTTTCATAGTGGTGATTTAAAACACTATTTCCTCCTTCAAACATACTAGTCTGTAACTTTGCAGCACATATCATGCAACAACATCATTATAAATGCATAAATATTATGCTACAATAACAATAACTAAATTCAACCAAAATCCTATTTATTATTAGCAATTTGCAGGTTATCTCATAACACTGCTTTTATATTACCCACATACTAATGAAGATAAATATCGAGCCTGGTTTTTATGCAAGAATTTCATACTTCGATCTAGATGTAAAAACTACGTACAAAATGAAAAATGCGTCACAGAAGATCATATAAAGTATGCTAAACCGTATGGTCATCGTCTAAATACTTTTTCTTTTAAATCAAAGATTTAAACAAAACAGCAAAACTTAAAATAACCTAAATTACCAGTAAATTTATATTTTTGTATTGGTAATTTGATAACTATTATATATAATTTTTTTTCCACTACTATTATATGCACCACGGTATTCACTAGATGGCAGTTTTCATTAAGAGAAGCAGTAATTTTAGTTGAAACAAACTTATTCTGCTTTTCATAAAAGCGAAATATCAAAAATATTTTAGCTGCTGTTATTTTTAAGCAAAGCAGAATTTAACTACAATTCTTATAGTTTTATAAATCAAGTTTAATGATTGTTATTTTGCGATTAAAATTCCAAAATATACTCACCAAACAACATATAGTTTCTTAATGACTATCAGATGATAGATGCAAAATTTGAGATGCCAATTACAAAACCACAGCTCCAACAAGTTATATATTTGTATACCTAATTTTAATAATGGTTGAGAAATGAAAAATATTCAAAACTCCTTGTAACTAAAGACTTTTCTCAATGTCTTCACCATAAAGTCCTATGAGTATGTGTTTGTATGCCTACATATGCATATATATAAAATATAATTTGATAACATATGAGCTCCGAAATTATTTAAATTCTTTTTATGTAGATGTTACATCATTTAATATTTGATGTTCAGAATACTTATTTTGAATTATCATTTTATAATATATAAATGAAACATGTACATTTGAATAACACATGAAACATGTACATTTGAATAACACATGAAACATGTACATTTATTTATTACTTAATTTTACTCTTTCAATAAATTTTTCGGAAGAAAAAAATATATACTCTGAACTGATTAAAACTGATTTATCGGTACATTTATATATATATATATATCAATAAATCAGTTTTACTTGATAATTTTATCCAATTACTTTAAATAATTATTCTTAAAAGTTAAGTAATCCTAAATATATGTCCTTATGTAAGGGCAGGATACAAGGAAATAAATAAGAACATTGAAAGAAACTAATAAATTGATGGAACTATAACATTTTAAACTACAGATAATTTTAAACGTATACAGCAGTTATAATTCGAAAAGCGCGCCATTTTCATGATTTTATTTATTTCTACATTTATCAGAGCGTGAGTAGAACCGTGCTATATAATCAAATAAAATTATTCCTTTCAGCTTATCACAGTGGGTTTTCTTAACAAATGGAATATTAAAAAAACTTAAATACATATAACATATTTTGAACAATACTCAATCTTCAATTCGTTGCATTTGCTAAGTGTTAAATAGAACTAATTTTAAGTTTTTGAGATATGTTCTTGAAATATAAATAATGATAATATTCATTCAGCTCGGATATTCATGGAAAAATACATTTTTGGTTTTTTCCAGTGGTCAGAACTGCAAAATGACACGCAACAATATACCATTCTGTGTTACTATTAGTACACAGCGACACTTTTAAATAAAATACACTTTTTGTTAATAACGAGCGACGTTACAAATAATGAACGTATAGCAAAACCGTAGCAGAATGCGATCGCCACCTAGTGATAAATTTCGCGAAAGCATCTAAACTGGGAACCGGAATTTGTTCAGTCTGGCAGGCGTTTAGTATAAGTTGGCCTTGACCTGGTGTAGACCGGTTGGAGTACAACGAATGTAGCACGCGTTTTCATCGCTCCGCCTCAAAGCCGTGTATATGCAGATAAAGCGTATGAAAATAGTCAAAAATAGTATCATGATAAAGACAAGTTCTAACGAACACGTTGATATATGATTTTGACTGTGCGACGCATATCAAAAATTTTATGGAGTACTAAAGTACTTTCATTATCGTGCATTGTGAAAAGCTACGAGCTACAACTTTCATCTTCCTAGAAGTGGCCCCGTCCGTTGGATAGCAAAGTGATTTACAACGTTGGATAAGGAATTTCGTCCAATTGGATTTTCCACGCGGTCATACACTTTGGTCCGAGCTACCACGCGTGAACTTTGACCTTCGCAGAGCAGAAGTGCAAACCGTTCCTCCCACACCGCAAAGGGACCTCAGAGGGATACTTACAATGGAGCTGCAATAAGGAAGAATAAGAAAAGGATGTGTGTTTTTCTAACCAAAGTCTTATCTCCGCTGCTAATTACTTTAGAGCCCCCAGTCTAATTATACCACAAACAGAATACTGAGAGGAGCCAAACATTCTCAAATTGAAGGAAATCGGACAGTTAGTTCGAAAATTGGAAGTTTAGCTATTAATACAGTCTCATTCGGACTTTTTACGCAGCGAAGGATACCACGATCTCATAAATAAAATTTCCCAGAATAATAAGCTAATTAGTTTCATTAACTCAAACAAGTTTTTCAGTGATTATCAATTATTCTTTAACGTATCTAATTTTTTATGTACAGCTGCGTGTGAACAGTATTCTAGTCTGAATTCAGCAAGCCGTTCTATGCATACAACTAATCAACATCGATTCAAATAGTGATTAAATCTGTGACATCGGTGTGTGTGCACTGTTATAGAGTGAATTTAGGCAAGACATCCCGTGTTTCACTGCTAGATAATATTCATTCAGCTCGGATAACAACATTAGTATCTGCGTTTTTAGTGTATGAACCAACTTAAAAAATACAGTGCAAGTTTGAGTGTGGATTCTTATGAAAAGAAGGAGAGCAGATGTGCATCTTCTAAGGTAGGATTTTAAAATTGTTATACTGCATTTGAGCATTTTCGAGTTCTCATTTTGCATGTCACAGTTAACTATTCCATTATTAAAATCTACTATGTTAGAATCTACCTAGTAAATAATTTTTAATAATTCAATAAGAGTGATTAGCAGTTATTTAATTCTTGTACTTCTGTTGTGAAATTTTATGCATTATCAAGCACGTACTGTAATAATATTCCCAAGCACCTGATATGCAATTTTGAACCTATTATTGTGTTAATTAAGTACACAGTTATTCCAGTCATCAGGATTAGATTTCTAACCCCCCCCCGTTTCTTAATCCCCTGGCCCAATTAATTAAGCACTATTCGCTGCTCTCAGAATAATTTATTTCATTAAGCTTTAATTTCTTTCTACATAGTTGCCCTTACCAGTATAGTACAATTACAATCTCTGTTCAGCTCTCCTTACAAATATAGCACATATAGCAATTTCGAAATTATTTCACGCAATATGACCATAAAGACACCGATTTGTACTAATCATATAAACATAGACGAACTCATAACTTCAAGGAGAATCTCGTACGAGAATAAAATCATTGCTGTCCACAAGGAGTGCGTAGCAGCTCTCACTAGTAAAAGCATTAATAGCTTCCGGCTCCCGCAGGCAAAAAAAGATCATAGTCTAGCAGCTCTGCTTACACTTAAAACATTAGCGTTGCGGAGACTTGAATTTAAAGAAACGCCGCTGACCACAGAACCCGCAACCAACACGGATACGGTTTCTATTCCTAATCCGTCCCTTGAGACAGCAAAACTGTAGCCAACACATAAAATATTTGCGGACGTATTACAAAAGTCCAAAAAGGCCAGATTAATAATACAACAGAAAAGAAATTCTACATCAGCTGAGCTTAAGGAGCAGCTGAGGAATAAAGCGTCAGTCGCCCAACTCCAGTAGTCAGTAGAAGGCATAACGACAACGAGCAAAGGAGGTTTTCAAGTGTTTTGCCGCACGGAAGAAGATGCCATAAGACTGGAAGAGCATCTCCAGAAAGCAGACGTTCCAGCAGAGTTTGCAAAACCAGAGAGAAGATCGCCCCGATGCGTGGTACATGATGTCGCCATCGAGACCAAGACGGAGGAACTCGCTGAAGAACTCAGAACAGCCACAGCGGTAGACGGATATTTATTCTTAATATTTAAAGCATTCGTGATTTGTTAGCATAGAATATTCACTTCAAATAACCCCGTAAAAAGTAATCGAAATGTCTAATTGTCTAAGTCACAATTTTTGGGAGACGAAATAACACTTGCATTTCGTGAAAGTATCCTTTCACAAAACATTTTTGCAACACGTCGATAGTAGCGTTAGTAGTATAGCATATGGCACCCTCTTATTGAAACCGCATATACTTCAAATCATCCTCCAAATTGGGCAACAAAACGTTTGTAATTATCAATCAGTATCGCTCTGCAGTCACTATAATTGAACATTCTTTTTCGTTATGGAAAACAAATACGGTCCGATGACATCAGTGTGCTATAATCCAGACTAAACAGTGGCTTTTTCCGAGTGCAAGGCTTCCCGTTCATCTCTTGTGAATTGCTTTCACATTAAAAACAATAATTTTGTTTACGTTTCCGATCAAGCAGAAATGAACTTCATTTGAGGAGAAAGCTTTTGCCCTTGATCCATATATTCAACCATAATGAATTGTCGGAGCATACTAAATAGAAATAAAAATTAATGACAGTACATGGTTGGCATTTCGGTTTAGAATTATATAATACTTATTCGAATATTTTATATATGTATACATTTAAACACATACAATCAAACGAGAATTTAATGTGTAAACTAGTATCGTAAATCTTAAATCACAATCAAACTCTTAAAGTATAATAATATAATAATAAATTAAATACTCTAAATAAGTATCTTAAATCACAATCAAACTCCAATTAGACATAAATTGAAAGTTTCCTTTGTGTCAATAGCTTCGAAATATAATATATAATTAATAAGTGATCTATATTTCCCAGCAGATGAACAATAATTGTATATTATATTAATAATATAGTTACTGGATTGTTGTATGATGTTTAAAAGCTCGAATTGCTGATAGTCGCTCTCATTTAAATTTCTGTGGTAAATAAATCATTAGAGACCACTATCTTTATTTTTACAGCATGAATATTAATAAATATTAAATGTCTATTAGGCAAGAGCGTTGCAACCTCAGATCTGCTTTAAATAGAGAAAATGTAGTCCATCCGCAATTATTCATAAATTAGAGGAACCATGAAACATTAAAAAATAATAAAAACTCTAAAAATGTTCCTAGACAATGCTTTATGAAGCATTTAATTCTATGTTGCATAATATTCTGTTTGGACACATTTGTATCGATTTACTTAGTATTCTTATAATGAATATTACTTCACTTAGTTAGAATTTGCATTCTTTAATTAACTTGCAAGATTAAAATCATTACTTTGTCTGCAAAATAACCAATCATTTCGTTTAATGACTAACACGAGCGGGTTTAAAATCTTATGAAAATGCTAATTTGACTTTTGTTAGCACACATTTCATGAAAATGGCTTTTTACAAGTAGAATTTTCCATAATATTTTTTAAATGTCTCTTATTTTTAAAATTACTCTGAAAAGTAGTAGATAAGAAATATAAGTTAAATTTCGGCGTAAATATTCTACTAATTTTGAGCAAATATTTTGATTTTGGGAATATATTTATACTCATATTAAAATCCTTATGATGTAAGACATGTTATTGCAGGTTTACAGAGTTACATACAACTCACAGTCCAATTTAAAAATAGTTAGTGGTTCTTTGCAGTTTTTTTTGTTGTTTATTAACCACAGATATGTTTCCGTGATGAGCGTTTAACAAATCTCGCTTATGTAGAGATTCTGGCTTAAGCGTTAATTCTAAATGTTGTGGAAAAAGCAGGTGCAGTTAAAACTAAGCAATTAGATTTGAATAAAGGATCCTTTTCGATCTCTCCGTCTGTTGCAGAGTGAGAACAGGCTTTCTGCTCCGTTACCAATAAACGATCCATAGAGAACTTAGGAAGCGGGCGCCCTCAAAGAAGATATTTACGTGTCAATTGGCAGATATCCTTTCCTCGTAAGACGTAAATGGAAGCAGCAAATTTGTAAAAAAAAAAGGCTTGAACTGGAGCATGACGCCATTTTTTATTTAAATGATCCTTGGACTGCAAAGCAAACAGTAGAGTATAGAAACTTATTACTTTCTTGAGAGATATTTTGTCGGTGTATGGAAATGCTCGGAGCCCTTCCCTTGCGTACGAAATGAGAAAAATGTCTTACTTGCCTTTCCTGGATGCTATATAGAAAAATACGCACGTCACCAAATTTTAATTGCTGCGTGATAATAACTGATTCGAAAAATGTTGTGGTGGACTCTGATTGACAAATTATGTTTAAATGAGGCGTTTTTGTATCAGAAAATCTCTTTTAATTAAAAATTTAGTCAGAAGAATAATAGGAAAGTCTTTTCGGAAAAAGGTGTTTTCCGCCTTTTAGCATTTTGCTTTTAGCTTTGTTGAAGTTAAATCAGCTTTTACAAAGGTGAGGAAGGAAGAAAAAAGTAAAAAAAAAAAACTTGTACATAATAACTACAGTAGAAAAGTGTGTAGTTTTAGATATGGAAAAAGAAACATATTAGAAATGACTGGGACGACAGAATAATAAAAGTTCCTGCCCTAATACATATGAAGTTTAGTTGCATAAGGAAACACTGATCCAGTGTCTACTTTTGATGTTTAAAATGACTGACGAAAATGTTTCCTTACTTACATTATTGAAATGTTCCAGTCTCAAAGACACTTAAGAAAAGCCTAAGAGGTATGAACAACTCTATGATTGAAATGGACTACTTTTTTGCGTTTACGAAATATTACAAAGAGACTGTTTCAGACTGATACTTAGCTGAGAACTTAGAACAGCTTTGGACTGTTGTGAACTGCAAGGATCCAGACCAAGTTATTGTCTAGTAAGTGTAATAACAAGTTCCATTGGAGTTCATTTTCTTTCACTATTTGTGCCAAATTTTGAGACGATCGTGTGCAATGGTAATGTAAACGGTGTGAGGCAAACATACTGTTTACGCTGTTTACCTAACGTGTTTAACATGATATTTTATTACAGAAATACCGAATTCTGCTCATGTAAGTGGTGTTCAACTTCTCTTCACATGTAGTGATGATTACATAAAAATAAGTATTGATATTTTAAGCAAAATTAGGCAGTTTAGATCCTAGATTAGGATAACGTCATTACTTGCATCTGACTGTGAACCAATACGTTAATGTGGTACATAGGCGCATATAAAGAATTGAATATTTTTATAGCTGTGATTATGTGTTTATCGGAGCTGGGTTTAATTATTTGCGGCTGTATTTAACTGTCAAATTGTTCATTACAAAGAAAGATTAAATTGTATTTTATCAATTTTTGGTACTTAATCTACTTACCATTTCTTACTACTATCCTATCTACTATCTTAAACTACACTATCTTCGTATAAATTTCTACACAACAGCTGCTGCATTGATGTATGACTGTTATCACAAAACAATAGTTCCAAAGAAATATGAGCTAAAAACGTAATAAGATTATTATAAGGTAAGTATATAATGTAAGTGTATAGTGTGTGTAAGTGATCGCATAATTAGACTATTTTGCTATATATTAAGCTCTTAATTTAACAGATTGTTAAGCTGAATTTATCGCAGCTTTGATCCTAATTAATACGTTAATTTTTATACTGATAAGCATCTGTTATGCACATGTAAACGGCAGAGTATATAATAACTAAATAATCCATAAAAGGCCGAAAAGTGGACATCAAAGTAGGGAATGATTAATTTCTTAGGCATTTAATGCAACGCCAAAAGATGTACCAGCAAAATTTATAATATTCCCGCTAGTGAAATGTATAACGTAACGTAGCAAGGCATACGTTTTTTGGTGCTTTCTACAAAACAAATCAACTATTTGCATTTCAGTTATTGATCGGAAGTAACAAAATACGCTACGAAGTAACAAAATATATTAATACTAAGTAGAAAATTAGATACTGCGCTGTGTAAAAATGAAAGTGTACAAGAGATATCACATCATGTTGGCATGTAACTACCGTTCTACGCTAAATGAAAGAAAAGAATGGAGTGAAAAGGTGGGGAAAATATTGTAGAACTATGTTTTGCTAACAGAAATTACTTAGCAGAAGTTAATGAGAGTTCTGAAAAGCCTAAGATAATTGCTAAGAAAGAATCACACGAGTATTCTCTTCTTTTCCTAATTCAGAAAATCCTAAAAATCCTATACATATATATATATGTGTATTTATCTGTTTTCATATTGTTTTTTTGAATGAAATTCGTTGCTTGACTCTCTTTTATTACTTTGACTAAATATCATAAAATTCAATAGAACGCAAGTCTTTTCGTTATCCTGTTTAATTACTGTACCCACAAAACATTTGCCATTTCATATAATGCCCAAGTCTTAAATATCAAAGATAAGTATATGAATTATCAAAATAATAACAGTCATACTTTGTCCTCAAACTCAGGCATTCTTTATATAGCAAAAACATTTTATATTATGCCTGTTTTTCATACATTTGCGGTAGGACATATATTATTACCTCCCAACCTACATGCATAGATAGGTAAGGGAGGTAATGTTGGTCCAAAAATTCAATAGTGACATTTCTGTGAATAAGCACGAATTAAGGTCCCCACAATTCGTTTTTACTGTTTTTAAAATGGTGTCTACCTGTCTATGTGTGTCTGTACCTCCCTACCTGTGTGCGTGATGATTGTTTCGTCCATGTTAGTTTTCAGGTAAAACATTCAAAAAATCCCCTTTTCCGTATATAAGCTTTCCGCTTTCATATAAAAAGTTAATTAGATTTTGGGTAAAATTGGACAAACGGAATTAGTACCTTACATGAAGCCCATAACAGTTTTCAATCGAAAAGAGGAAGTAGTAATTTCTTTGAAAAACTTTTAATTAAAAATATAAACTATAATACAAAACGATTCAGTTTTAACATTTGAGACTTTTACATGACTGGGAACAACATATTAGATTTTAGCTGAATTTAATAAACTGAATGTGATATTTTACTTGAAGCTCTGAACATGTTTTCATGAAAAACTGTATGACGATTTAATCCAAAACATCTCAAATTCCGTACTTAAAACATATATGGAATTGAGAATATCATATTACATTTAAAAATATTAAATATTTTCTTGGAATTGTATAAAATGCAACGAGAGTAATCTGATTATCAAGATGACCTCTCGTTATGAAGCAATGAAATGCATTCACCCCAATTCTCAATTTTGTAGCCATTTCACTCTTGCGTCAAATAATTATTCAAATAAAAGGACTCTACCGCAAATGTTATCGCAAAAATTATTTTTAAAGAATTAATAAAAACAAATATAAATAATATAGCGAATATAAAAAAAGAGTATGCCAATACTTGACGCAATTTTGAGAATCACAGAAATATGCAGCTTTTAAAGAATTTGCGATTTTATTGTAAAATTTAATGTGTGAAATTTTTGTGTGTGATGTTTAAAAATAAATTAAATGGAAAAGCTGGCTACTTTATTCAAGAAACTGTGCATTGATATCGTGAACTGAAAAAAAAAACTGGGAAAAATGTATGGCAATAATTAACTCTTTATCGGAAATTATAAAGATATCATGCTTTTAAAAATTTTGTGATTTTTAGTCATTAATTTGTGAATTCGAAACACTATGACCAAAGGATACATTTCGATTCATGCGATATTTTCAAATAAATTCATGTGAATGGATATATACATGAGCACGTATAGTTATCATTTTCCATTGCATAGGAGAACAAAATAATAAAAAAGAGTACTGCTTATAATCAACATTGAGGCGTAAATATTACAAACTTATTTAGATTTTATTTGCAAACGGTTAATCAATTCCATGTCCTAAATATCAACGAGCTTTAAGTAAAATATCACTTCATAATGTACTTAAAGCTCGTTGTTGTTGAAAACATGTAACTAGTGGGAGATCATGTACTAGGCATATTAGATTTTTTTCTTAGTATTTGGCTCTTTTGTTTGCTTTTTATCGTTTTTTGTTGAAAGGAATAATATTGATCTAAAATTAGACATTTATATAAAAGTTTTAACGTCGAGGTAATTTTGACAAAATAGACTCATTGACGAGATGAGTACAACCTCATCGGACAACGCCCTTCTTCCACTGATATGAATATGCTTATAACTCATGCTGATTAACCAAAGAGAATTAAACCTTGCCTGAGATTCTTCGATTGTCCATCAAGGTTGCATATAGCTGTATCTAAGGTGAATGATTTACTGTTCTTGTCTAATTCATGATTAGGAATTAGATTAGAAAGTTACTTTATGAAAGAAGGTTGTGATTCAATTTTACTTCTCAATATGTTTTTGAATCTTATACAAAATAGAATATATGAGGAATAGATGAATTTGGAATAGAACAGACGTATTTGGGATTTGAAATTTCCTGTGTCATTTTATAAAGTTTGCTACGAACATAAAAAAATATAGTAATTTGTGTTAGATTGCATTTGAAAATGCTATAATTTTCGTATAGGCAGAGCAAATTAGAATTATAGAATAATGAACATAATTATTGCATTAAAATCTTATGCTGTTGTTTGGATATGTATTTAATATTCACATTTCTCTTTTTTTGCCTTATTTATTTTCTCAATATTTAATTTTATGTTGCCATTAATGTGATAATTTTGTTACTGGCAACATGTTTGTTTTTCTATTGAATTTAGATGTATAGCAACAGTATTTTATTTTATTTATGCTTATTCTTTTTGGTATGGAAGAGATTTTTCTTAGCTGCAGTGTGCTGCCAGCATTTTTCTGTTAAATGATATTTTATGTTTATAGAATGTTAATAAAGTTTGTCTATAAAGCTCATTCTACTTAATCCAAGGTGATTAACAAATCATTTTATACATAATTTAGCTCACTGATTATTTTCTATTACTGTGTATAAAAATGCATATAAAAATTCAATACATCTAAAAATATTGTACAGCAGACTGAGAGCTACTTACTTTTACTGTTGCTGTCCTGATACACCATCTCTGAGTAAATTTCAGAAATACGAAACCGTGCATGAATAAGTGCCTTTTAGCATGGTTACTGACCTTGGAGGTTGATCTGAAATCTGCTGGGTAGAAGTCATCATTGCAAAAGTGCAAGTAGGCATTCGCTGTCAGTATTGGTATCCATTTCTCAGGGAAACGCTGACTGGTAACTCTTTTCACATTTGCTTAGAGTATTTTTAAAACGACATTAGAAACCCCATTACCAGTACAGTCAAACTACACGGATTGAGGGTAAAATGATTCATTTTCCGGGCAACCTCATAAAGCGAAAGTTTTCCTATCCGCTACTAATGTTTCATATCCAAACCAGATTCTTTTGATCTTAACAGCCTGTTTTTTTTTTTTTACGTACGCTAAAAAGAGTAGGGATGGGATGAAGATCTTGAATACTGATCTATAATACCTGTCACCATTATTGTCCATGTAATTTTAACGAATTTAGTAGATATCTGAGACGTGTGACGGCGGAGGCATAGCAAGTAAAATTTTAAATATTCTTTTTATACTTTGTGACTTGATACAATTATTCGTGTGTGATATAATTATTCATGGTGAAATAAATGAATTATAATTAAATAATTCAGTAAGTTCTTCATAATTTTATGCAATTGCTTATCATGTTACGTATTTCGTTTGCAAATGAAATTATTCCATAACTAAAATTATGTAATTTATCTGGAATATAAATGTGAAAAATTCGTGGCAGTTAAAGACTGTAAAATAAATAATGCTCAGCTATTTGAACATATCAGAATGAAAATGTATAACTTGTTTCCCTATAAAATAATAAATAATGCTAAGCTATGTAAACAAACATCAGAAAAATTTCTAACTTGTTTGCCTACGAAATAACACCTACAGTGGCTTTCATTTGTTTTTGGACGCTTGTAAGTGTTTTGAAATTTATTTGCATAGATCCTGCGCTAAATACTGAAACATAGACTTCAAATGTTTTCATAATGTAAATTTTTTTTCTTTTTCAAACCCTTGATGGCTGCAAAATAAATATCATCAAAATATTCCTCGCAATAAAATAATTTATTCAAACTTGTTAATGAGTAGCTTACGTAACAATTTGCTGATTCGAAAGTTTTGTTGAGATATTGTGGCTGACGTGTTTCTTATCCTAATATTTTATGCTGAATGAAATGCATCACAAGAATTATTGTGTGCATTTGTAACTTAATGTATGTTAGGCAAAATACTAGGTGGTTATAATTAAAGTTACCTTAGACTTACATAGAACTTGTTCATTGAAACTTGGGTATACATTACATGGACTATGAGGTAAAGAAAACTACAATAAAAATAATACATTAGATTTCGACCACCAGTTGAGGAGAAAGCGCATGAAGAATAACAAACACAAGCATAGCATTTCTCCATTGTATATTCCATTTCCGTCGATCTCGCATTCAAAGCTTGCTTTAACATGTTCAAAAGCAGCGCGAACGGTTTTTCAATCATTTGCAGCAACATGACGTGTTTTGCTTGCTTTAATTCAGACATAGTCCGTAGGCTTCATCCAACGATCTCTCAGGAATCCCTACAACCAAAAATCACAGCGATTCAATTCCGTAGGCCAAGCAAGTGGAAAATTTCTTGAAGTTCCAAGACCATCTCTAGAAGCACCCGTTGATGAAACGCGTTTGAGCGCCTTGAGGAGTGCTGTCTTTAAAGAAAAACGCGTGAAGAATAAATCAGCAGTAAACCCATACCATACGCATTAGGGTTTACAGAACCCCATATGCAGCATTTTTTAGTATTAACTGCGCCATCTAGAGTAAAATGCAACTCGTACTAATACAAAATGTTTAAGACCATGCATTGTCAAAAGGTGCTGAAGCCAAAAAAGTGTAGCAAATCAGTGTGTTTGTCCGGGTCTGCAGGATGCAGCTCTTGTAGAACTTGGATCTTGTATGGATACCACTTTGCAGTGGATTGCAGAACTGTCGACCAAAGGAGACACATATCATGTGATACCATTCAAACTCTTATCGTAGAATACTGAAACCTGGACGCTTTTGCTACAGTGGCAAGTGCGACTTCCTCCACAGTTTTATATAAAATCCATTTCCGTCCTATTCCTAGCAGCATATACATTCTCTTCAAAATTAGCAATCGTATTTTTCAAGCCCTGCCTTGATATAAGCTGTTTTCTTAAGTTTTTCAAGTGTCGAAATTCCCACAGTTAACTTCAAAAATCATTGACGTTCTGATAAAACAACTGGATCAGTAAAGCTCAATCTCTCATTTCAAAAGATGTAATGAAGAACGATTTTACGGCACTGACTACTGGTGTTTTAAAACGTTCCAAATCTGTACAACTTCCTTTCTACGTTACATGAAAATCAGCATCTGTCAGTCGAAATTTGAGCTATTAATTGCCATTATTTCTTTTCTCCCTGGTCCACATAACGTATGTACCTAGTTATAGCAACGTACGTCAACTAAAACGGGATCTACGGATATCTAAGTAAAGTAATTTTAATTGTAACTACCTTGTATATAACCTTTCTATATCTGAAAGAAGACTGGCAAGAAATTACAGATTATTAAAAGAATATTATTATTCGTCATTTTAAAGATCGTAAAGGTATCTGAAATATTCAAAGATTCAAAGCATTATACGACTTTACCGCTGAGATGATGATCAGCCAGTGGGAAAAGATAACAACAACAAATAAAAATAGTGTGACTTCAGATTAACAAAAATTGCATTACAAAGAGTAATACAGTTACACATTAATATTCATTTCAGAGAAAATGCAGTTTATACCTTTACTAAAAGATTTATTAAAGTATTCTTTACTGATTTGAACAGTGTACTGATTTGAACAGTGATAAGCTTGGAAGCTATTACCAACAAAAAGCCTGTTAAAAGCGATTTGATGACAATCTCCACCGAGCTTTAACTTAGCTTTTTATGAACTTCCAGAATTTTCCATACTTAAAGAAAAAGAAGGTCTAGTAAAATTAGATTTGTTTTACTAGATTGAAGTTTTCTTACAATTTCAGTGGAATATCACATCATTTATTTATGCATTACTAAAGAAATAAATAAAGCTTCAAAAACAGATACAGATACGTAATTTTTATCTAGTTACCTTTTACACTGAGAAATAACATGCAAAGGCAGTGAAAAATATTATGCTCAAAATTTTGCTAAAGCGAAGGAACTCATATCATCTTTTATTTATGCATTACTAAAAATTTGAAGAAAACTATTATGCTTTGAAGAACTCATACCTCAATTTTTTGTCTTCTTACTTGCCTGTTTTTGCTTTTCAATTAGAAATAATACTGATAGAGAAACTTACTATCCTTTAAATATTGTTAAAATAAAGGAACACAATTCTTTAAACTATCACTCCACTTCCCCAGTTATCAGTTAAATTTTAAATACATAAGATTTCACTGAAACACCATGTTCAACACATCATTTGAATTAAAGAAAGATGAAATATCATAATAATAAAACATTATGCAATTTTTTCGTTTTTTTTTAATACGTTTCCCTTTTTACGACTTTATGCAATTTGATATATTTACACATGTGCCTAAAAATAATCCAAAAGAAAAACAAAGTCGCATTTAAATATTAATAGTCTGCACAGATATTCTGTCCTCCCATGAGAATGCCAGAGTACATAAGATTCTTAAGAGGTCTCAGGAATCTGAACTCTCATCGGTTATGCGACCAGATGACAGTTATACTATAAGCCCTCTGGATACAGCATCGACCATGCTGAATTTTCACCTGGGGGACACAAGTGTCACCTCTGACCCCCATGAAAACTTATTGGAACTCCTTCCTAGTCAATTAGATTCGGATTTTGCTAAAACAATAGTGAACTTCGAAAAGGCTAAATCGGTCCTAGATGTATTTCTTCCCTTTCAATCTCCAGGGAACGATGACATTTACCCAATTCTGCTCCAGAAAGGCTGGGACACTTTTAGCTACATTTTCGTGGACATACTCGAATTCAGCTTGATTTTAGGATATGTTCCTATGTTATGGAGATCTTCACGAGGTGTATTTCTCCCCAAACCAGGGAAAGATACATATGAGAAACCAAACTCATTTAGAATGATCACGCTAACATCCTTCCAGCTTAAGCTGTTAGAGCGATTGATTTTCTGGCACCTCCAGTCAAAAAATCTGAACCATATTTTTGGCTTAGACCAACACGGTTTTAGACCTGGCTTCTCCACTGAGTCATCCCTACTGGTGTGGAGAATAGAAAAAAACAATTACAGACGGACACTTTGCCATTGGGATTCTACTGGATATTGTAGGACCCTTTGATAGCATCGCTTTCAAGGAAATACATAAAGCCCTCGTTGGAAGTCATATTCACCCTATGATAATTAGATGGATCATCTTTATGATTAAAAACAGGAATATCTGCGTTAGTCTCACTGACTGTGAAGTAAAGAGAGATATTACTAAAGGGTGTCCGCAGGGTGGCATTCTTTCTCCGTTCCTGTGGAAACTGGTATTCAATTCACTCTTAATAATTCTACGGGAGGAACCCTGCCTGTCATAGGCTTTTGCGGATGACTTTATTGGGTTACTACAAGGTTTTGATATTGGAACCCTACACAATCAAGCTCAGCAAATCTTGAATAATGCATCACATTGGAGTGAAACAGGAAATGGAAACTGGCAGGTTTGGGTAACCAGATTATCATACGTAAGGAATGCGTTAATTACCTAGGATGTTACCTAGGCAGTAAACTCACATAGATCATCCATATAAAAGAAAAGGCACAAGCCGCCACAAATATATTAATGCTTTGCAGGCCTGGCAAACAATGGGGCCTTAACCCAAAATCTACTCTATGGATTTATACTGCCATAGTCCGGCCAATGCTTTCTTACGGATGCGTGGTCTGGATCAACCTTATTAACAAAAGCACATATGTAAATATTTTACAGAAGGTGCAAAGACTTGCTTGCCTATGCATTAGTGGGGATTTAAACAGTACCCCTACTGCTGTATTAGAATTTTTACTGCAAATTCCATCTTTGAAAATGTTCTTGAAAGGAGAAGTAATTGAAGCCATGTATAGGTTGAATAAAAAGTGGCACATGGTGACAAAGGACAGGTTTCGGTAATAAAAGCCACATTGACATATGCCTGCACTTGGGCAATGAGATCACTATAATCTATGTGCCCAAGGATGCAATTACTAAAACAATAGTTCGAGATACAACTATTCTCAACTTATATACCAGAATGGAATAAGCTAGAATTTCTAATTGACCTAATTCCAACAGGATCAATTGAATGCTACACAGATGGATCAAAATCCAACTTCACTGGAGCTGGAGCTAATATAAGAATCAAGGGATCCGGAGAAGATTTCATCTATACCTGGGTAAACTAACAACTGTTTTCCAAGCCATGGTTCTGGCGATCAATATGGTCGCCAGAGAGCTCTTAACTAAAAATACGATTGACAAGAATATATATATTCTCTCTGGCAGCCAATCTGCCATCCTTGCCCTGGCTAATCATGTCAAGTTACAAACCTGTGTTTTTAACTGTGCTCAAGATCTCAATTCTCTGACTCAGGCCCATAACACCATTAGTTTATTTTGGGTCCTATGTCATTGTGATTTTGCTGAAAATGAACTGGCCGATAAAGTAGCTAAAGATGCTTCGCAACTACCCATGTCTGGCCCGGAAACATTTTACCCAGTTTCACATCAAACTGTTGAAAAAGAAGCTGGGTAAAGAACAAACATGATGATATATGGTTTAAACTACCAGACTCTGTGCTCATTCTGAATTGATGCTCGGCACACTTAACTTATCAGGTAAACTCATACACCTCAGAATTAACTTACGCCATGATATTCAAATTGCTACCGGACATGCTTATCTGGCCAAGCATCTCAATAAATGTGGTCTTGTCAAATTTCCTCTCTGCCCGGTTTGTGGAGAAGAAGAGAAAATACCAATTCACTTCCTGAGACGATGTCCGGTGTTTTCTGTCCCTAGAAACAAATTCCTTGGGATTCCCTACATCAGCTTCAATCAGGCCGTTCTGTACAAAGAGCTGTCTGGCATAATAGTTTTCCTAATGTATACTAAACACCTATAGGTAAGGTGAATTTGAAACCACAAGAAACAAGCAATGAGACGCCCGTGAGTCCTTTTTTTGGTAAAAGAAACTGTGCAGAGAATTCCCTCTCACAGCTGTGTTTTGGAATATAAATACAGATACCAGATCTATATACACCACGTGGCTACTTGGCTTAAGGAAGTACCTCTGTCTCTCCTTATTTAATTTATTTTTCAGACTAACCATTGCACCCTTGTTTGGTCAAGAGTTGGCGTTTGGTGGTTTGGGAGGGATTGAATCGGCTCTTCATCAATTGGGATGTTTTAACGATTTAACCGACCCCCTGAATTTACAGATGGGATCTTTTACTAATGCTATATATTTGGTGACAGTTTGGGATCTTATCTACTTATTTACTATTTTCCTTATACGGGAATAACCATTTAAAATCTTTGTTTTAAATGTTCAAGTTGTGGAAGAGTAATAGGCAAAATCGCCTAAGCTCTTTTCCTACTTTTTATAGGAATGAAGCACTCCCATTTTTATGTTATGTTACATATTAATAAAGAAATACGTTTACAAATTACATTTCACTCATTTTTCATAAGTATTATAAACATCATCCGTAAACAAAACTACATACTATTAAATAAAAGTTAATAGGCATTTTAAAATATGATACGTTTCTATATATTACATACACGAAAATACCATAATAATATATTCACTAACTAGAAGAAAATATCTTACAACGTGAAACACTCTAATTATTAATAAAAACTGAATGATAACCTTAATGACATACACATCTTCTAAAATCTCCTTTGCGGGTTTATATTTCGATTAACAGTTGAGGATATAGTAATGTAATGTAATTTGCTAGTGTGCTGCAACCCTTCTAGCCAATAATAAATCTCATGGTTAACGCAGCATCCCCAACACAGATTAAAACAAAAATACTCCTAAAAACATCAAATCAAAATCCTCAATATTTGTTCTATTGCCATTTATAAAGTTTAGTACATCCTTTGGAAATCTAATCTCTTTAATATGCAATTGAATTCCTTTATGTCCGATGAAATGTCGTGCATTTCCTTCAGCACTACAAAGACTAAAAAAAGGAAGACTATTATTTTGAAAATTAAATCTTTTCAGGAACACCGGGAAGCGCCCTTACCTAGTAATTATTTGATTGGAATTAAAATTACATATGATTCTTATATTTTTAGAAACTTCGAAGCTCAACAAATAACCTTTCTGTTTTTAGAAGTTTTTTGATGCCTGAATATCGAAAGCATCCCGGGCATTACCCATAGCAGTCTCTTTGGCCAGTATGTCGGCCCTCTCTTTGCCTATAACACTAGTATGGGATTTTATCCAGTTCATTTTCACTTGAGATCTTTTATATATATATATATATTAATATTATTAGCATGTGCTAGTGCTTCCAAAACAGATATTGAGAGTATGTATATATATATATATATAAATATATTGTACAGGCAAATTTTCATCAATCCAATTAACAGCAAATACGATAGCAGCCAATGCGGCTTGAAAACACCAAATTGCAAATTGTTCAAGTATAATTTTGACATAGTATATTTCTGTTCCAAACAAATAAACAACATATGCCACACCTATTCCATTGTCAGTAAATATGTACAATTATTAAAAAATATCCTTTGCAGACATTTGTTCTTTGATATGCCACTGTTTTTCTTAGCGCAGAATGTATACGGTTAATATTAAGGAAAAGCACAAATAATACGCAGAAAATCCTCATTAAGCAATAAAATCAATATTTTATGAATGTAATTTAAATTCGTCATATAAAAAGCCAATATGCAAACGACTTCCCTCGAGATTATTTTAAAGCATTTGGTCACAAGCAGCAGCCGGGTCGTCCTATTGCATCTAGTTTATTTTTAATTCACAGCAGGTGCGCGGCTCTGAAACGCCAAGTCCATATAATATAATATAATATAAGGGAAGTAGTAACTGTTTTGTAAATTAATCTGATAATGTTATTTTTCAGTGCTGATGACTCAGTTAAGAAATTTCTTTAATGATATATGAGAAAAGAGATAGTTAGTTGTTTTATAAATACAATTAAAATGTTGTTCAAAATTCAGTTTACTATCGAAAGAAACACCAAGATATAAGTATTATTTTAAATACGTTTAATTGGTGGTCGAAACCGATGGTGGTCGAAACTGATGTCGTAGAATCGTATCCACAAAATTAACTTATGACACGGGTTACCTTTGCAAGCGACTGCCGTAGAATAGTTTTCGCAGAATCGGAAAAATTTCGTCAAACAATGAACTTCCAGATCAAATCTCATATACTTTTATCAATTTTTACGGCTGCTGAAAAATGATTCTCTTTTGCTTGATTACTAACCAGTCTAAACGTTTGAAAGCATTAGACTGAGGATTTAAAACACTGCTTATATCTCAGCTGCCGTTAGCAGTTTTTCCTGCTTTGTGTTTGTTTCGAAATTTGACTCAAAAACATGTACCGAGTAAAATCCTATCAGGATTTTATATCAGCATTCTTAATTATATATTAGCTTATCAGCATTATCATTTAATATGTTAAACATTTCAAGACATTTCCCATTTGAATTTTAAAAAATATAATTTACACATTTATGGTTTGTTATTCTCAAATCATCTTTGTGTTCTACACTAATCTCACAATTCAGAACGAGGAAGATTACAAAGTTTCACGACTATTTGAAGCATATTAAATGAATTGGAGGAAGATGAAAAAAACAGCTCTGCTCTGCAATTTTCAGTATCAGAACTACCCTGTTTGTTTAAGCATTTCTTAAACGCTTAAATTCTGAGAACAGCATTGCACTGATAGTAATTGCAGTTCCTTCGTTTAATGCTCGGTGAGTCACTCTGTGTGTAACAGGTGGTCTGTGTTTGTTTGATTTTGACTACTGCACCAAAACCGAGACAGAGAAGAAGCAGAATTTTAGGAAAGCAGTCTGCTCTTGAACTCTTCCCTTCTGAATGAAGTCCTATAAATTTTTCAGTATATATAACCATTTCTTTATTTTTACCTTTTCACTCAAACCATTTTATATTTCGTATAAGGCACTTATGATACGTCAAGCAAGCGATGATGTAACATTTGCTTACTCTGCTGCTTTTACCTATTCTGGTTTCTCTTTCAATGTGCAATTAAAGGAGCACATTTATATTGTTTGAAAAATTCTAATGGCTTGAAAGAAGGCATTCATGGCCAGCAATAGTAACTGCCATGTGAATATTCTGAAAGCACTGAGAGGGTGATAATATGAAGTTAGATGGAAATTTAAGAAACATTGAGAGAGTAATGTGAGGATATGACATGATGAGGTAATTTTTACTTTTTTAGCAAAACATCTAATGAGAAATATTAAAACAACCAGGTGTAAAAATGCTATTTCATCGAAAAAAGTAAAAACTACAGTGTTTATTCTTGTTATTGACTTGCCTTTTGAGGCATAGTCCCATCACATTCTTTGATATTTCTTAATG
The DNA here is from genome assembly GCA_000611955.2 of Stegodyphus mimosarum. Classification (NCBI taxonomy): domain Eukaryota; kingdom Metazoa; phylum Arthropoda; class Arachnida; order Araneae; family Eresidae; genus Stegodyphus; species Stegodyphus mimosarum. Next base: position 62,962 of record KL812749.1, read on the forward strand.
TATTTTAATGTATCCTGACTGTTGCTGCTAAGTTACAGAAAATTTTCTGCAATGTATTTGGTAATCATAATAGTACAAATATTATAATATATATCATTATAACACAGTATGTGCAATTATTAATATATATAGATATTAACTTCCTAAATGTAGCTGCCATTTTTATTTGATTAATATAATTGTTTTAGTAAATAAAATACTTGTATAACTAATAGTTGCATGCAATATATACGTAAAGGTATTAACTTCAATACAGATGTCATTTTTATTTGATTAATATAAATGTTTTAATAAGCAAAATACTTGTGAAACAAATAGTTACGAGTAATAGGATTTTCATTAATACATTATATAAACTATATAATGCATAATTAACATTTATTTTTATTATTATACATTTATGTAAATATCATTTCATAGTTACTGCCTGATAATAACAGCAGTGAGCGTGTTAAATGTTAGTAAATGTATACGGATTCATAAAACACCTTACAGGAGCACCGATAGTAAAAACATCTGTATTTGATTGCCATAGATTAGACAGAATTCCTCTAAAATTTTGCATTTACACAACGTTTAAAGTTAAGCAGCTTCAAATTTATGACCACATCCTTTAAAGTGACGTGATTACCAGCCATCTAGCATAATCAAACTCCTTGAACCACGAACGAACCTCACACAATAAATCGCCCTACAATCCACAAACGGCCTGTCAAGTAGCAAAGAAAGCGAAACAAATCGAAAGCGAATTTACTGCTATAACCCAACGATATAACCCAGATGCACTGACCAGTAATCAAGTGGAAGTGAATTTGGAACTAGATATGTTCCGCAAGCTTTCCAGGTCATAACTGAGGATGACAGGCAAGCAATTCTGCCATTGCCAATTCCCGCATGGTGAGAAGTCACTCACAAACAATAATCCGTGAGAACTGGAGTGAAGTGCATTGTATGTTTCGAGTAAAATATTCTGACATGTAACAATTATTGGATCCTACAAATTAAGGCAAATTTAGAGGAGGTTAATACAGACATAACACAGATGCACATTGTATCACATTAAATACTTGTATATTAAACAAATATTACATTTCTATCTAAATTTTCATTTAATATTTCATGAAAGATAAAAATTTACAAGGAATAAGATTTGAGCTCATGATGTCTCGATTCTTTCATTAACCGATTGACTGAAAACAATCAACGAATGACCGAATAACGTATCTAGTTTATGACTATACGAATGGAATGGTAATATGTACCATAAGAATATATTAGTAATTAACACATGTAAAAATGAAAACAAATTTAATATTCGTGAACTTAAATACATTAAATTCTATAGTTTAATTTGGGGGTAACGAAAGGATTAGAAGTTAAACAAGCATCAAAACATTATATTGTTATATTTAATTAAATGTTTCTAGTTAAAATAAATCTTTTAATGTCTATCTTGCAGGGACGTGCAGGACTCGCATGTCTTCGAGGAAGATTTCCTAAGAAGAGCTGGTTGATGTGTTCCGTTACGCATGGGAGTAACCAAGAAAACACTGATGCAGCGAGCCCGTTTGCTGGCATTCTCCCTCACATACTAAGACACTAAAAGTGAGACGTGGAAAAGAGGAACAAGCAGCAGTCTTGAAACCTGACGGTTATCGGTTTCACACCATTAAGCACGATATCGTGGTGACGAATTATTATGCCCAGCAGTCTTAATCAGTGCCACTTGTAGAGCTGTTTAGAATGTTTGGATTCAGAAAACAGCAAAAACTGACTTCTATTAATGAAATCTATGCATGAAAAATAAAAATAAAAAAGTATCTTGTAAGATACCGATTGCCTTCGTGGTGTAATTGGAAGCACATCCGACTGGCAGTCGGGAGCTCAGAAATTACTATCCTGGTGAAGGAACTGCATATTTTTCATATTTCTTGCTTCGACAAATTTAATAATATAGTGATGCGAAAACTAAATATGGTGGACAATAATCTTTTAACATCAGAATTTGAAGATTGGGTCCCAATCTCTGCAATCGCCTTTAAGTGAGAAGAATGCAAGGCTCTTCTACCGTGTTCCTTCGTGGTGTAATTCAAAGCACATCCGGCTGGTGGTCGAGAGGTTCATAATCCAAATCCGGGTAGGGCGTTGCGTTGATTTCTAACGTTCCTTAGCTTCGAAAAATTCTGAATTTTTCTACAGGTTTAGAGACGTTAAGATTTTTGATGCTGAGAGACGTGAAAAAATGAGCAATGCCCTTGCCTGGACCCGAACCTCGAATCTCTCTAATACGTGCCGAGTGTGCTGGCATTTACTCCAGGTAAGCATGCTATGAGAAGGCGGGAGAAATACCTTACATACACGCTCTTTTAAAGGGCGAATGCGGATTAGGGGACACAATCGCCGAATCTTGTCGGTGAAGAATCACCATTCACCACTTGTTTTTATTTCGGGCGCCACTGTAGAATCATTAGGTTATTTCGAAGCAGGAGTACTGAAAAATGTGCAATGTCCTTGCCGGAACTCGGACTTCGGATTTCTCGAACACGCGCCGAGTGTCCTGACCATTACACCACGAACGTCTGCTAAGAAGGTGGGAGAAATACCTTACAGTCTTCAAAATTAAGCTTCGAATCATGCTAGAGTTTAAAATAAATTTTCAATTTAATCACCTTTTTACTATTCCTTTCAGAAATTTACCCAGGTATACTACAGAAACATGTCTGCGTTGATAATTCTGTTCACTACTTTTGGATAAAGATCGAACAATTTTAAACGTTTTTGAAACTGTTTTACTTTTGTCTTAAATATTATTATGCTGCAGAATACATTTACAGGATATTGCTTTGTGTTTTTAGATTTTTTTAGCTGTTCTGGTCTTACATAGCTTGCCAAATATTAAAGGCCTTGCCTCATATTTAAAGAAATTAAATAATGAAGAATCAGCATGAATGAATTGTTACGAAATGATTGGTGCGGTAAGACAAATTCCCTACAGAGCAGGTTTAGAGATGACAGAAAATGGCAAGGGAAGGCAGTGTTGCCATATTTGGCGAGAAAAGTGGCGATATGCTATAGAGGCATGGAGAACCTTCTAGAACAAATTCTTACTGGTTTAGCCCAGAATGTTCTCCAACACAAGCCAAAAGCTATATAAACCCTGCTGGTACGCGGAAAGTCAATCAGTGCGGAGTCTATCGAGTTGATAGTCAGTCAGCGAGCTAGTGTCTCTTATAGTCTAATGCTGAGGTGGTCGTCGAGTGCATCGAAAGAATCTCTTAGTGTATCGCCAGTTAGTGCATGGTCGAGATTTATCTTAGAGTGTGTTGAGCTCCGGGATGGACTGAACCGAGTCGGGAGCTGTACTGTAGTGTATCGTCGAGTGCATCGCGAGTTGTAGCGTGGAGAATCTCGAGAGTACGTAGAGTTCCGAGAACGACAGAGCAGAGTCGGGAGCTCTACTCTGGTACTTTAGCGTGAAGCTGTCTCCACCGTTATAGCCTGATAGTCTGAAAGCTATGCCGCTGATTGTCACAGCGTGTTTATAGTTGTTCTTCGATGACTGTAAGCTTGATTTTGGAGCTGTCTTGAAAAATACCGGTCAATAAAGTGTGTTTCGATGCTTCATCAAGTGTCGTCGTTACTCACTCCAAATCCATGAACCCTTTAACGTACGTGCGAAGAAGAAGAGATGTAACAGTATGTATGTTTCTCGCATAATGAAAAAACGACAATACCTAAAGACATCAAATTTTGAATAACGTAGTCCTCCATTCGAATATGGGCATCTGGAAGCTCAAATTTAGAATTTGTCTAATTATCTATTTCACATTTTGCGAAACATTAACGAATTTTTGGCTAACAAACTCAACGATTCCAAGGCGAGCAATGGCAACGGTGTAAGGAAAAGGATAACATTTTCCTCTCCAGCGCGCGAGACTGTGTATCGGAAATTCTAAAGATATGCTCCTTTTAAATATTGAATGATATTGCTGTTGAATTGAGTTTCATGGTTAAGTGCGAAGAACATGATATTATATAAGTAAATGTTAGTTTACATATTCTGCATGTAAATAATATTGTAATGTAATGTTACTGGTAATGTTAGTTTACATATTCTGCATGTAAATAATATTGCTTATTAAATTCTATTTTGATTACTAGTAATAAATACTTTAGAGAGTTATACAAATTTCAGTAACAAAAGTGTGACCAAAACTGAACAAATTGAAATTGTTAGAGGAAGTTTTCTCCCGTCATAGGAATTTTCTGTTTCTGTTAGGGACACACGATAAACATAACTATTTATTATGCAATTAATTTTACAACTGACAGACAGTAAAAATAATATTTGGAATTTTATGCTGCATCTATACCCGTATTTAAAATGTCGAATGATTTTATATCGCATTTTTAATGCATGAGAAGCGTTTGTTTTATATAAAATCTACGTCCTTTTCCGGAGAAAAGTAAATATTTGTATCAGATTCCCCAAAGAGGTTTTCTTGAGGGAAAAAAATTACTAATCCAAAACTTTATTGTATGCTTCATATAAAACTAAATATAAATTATAATAATTAAAAAATTTAAATTGATGAAATTCATTTGCAGTTTTTTCATCCGAATAACAAGACAATTATACACATCCTTCTCTCCTTGGCATATATTTACAAAGAAACGAAAATAGATGGAAAGTATTAAAATATTTAATAATTTACACTGACAAATTAACATCATGATGATTTTAGTGGAGTTAATGCTTTGCTAATTAGTAATTAAAACTTATTTATGTCGATTAGGAGTTAAAAATAAAGAGTGCTATTAGAGTTAGAATTACTTTACGGTAATTAAAAATTTCCTTAGGACAGCATCGCTGAAATGTGTCTGCCTGTAGTAAATAAGTAAGTTAGAGAATTTATAATATACTAAAGAAATTATTCGAGCACAATAAATGGGTTTCTGAGAGAGTATTTTATAATTATGAAGGCAGAACGTACAAGTTTCATTACGTTTGCTGATATAAGCAAATGTATTAAATTTGTATTACAGATTGGTTATTAAAAATTTTTAATGAAAGTAACAATTTTTTAAAAATTTTCTCTATAGGCGTAGTTTTTTTTTTTTTAATTTTATTTTCAGCCCAAAGGAGCAATTTGTCCAGACAGGTTAATAGTTTCGTTTTGGCTTTTGCGTTGTCCACTATAAATCAACGTTTCACTTTTCAATTCTTACTGCCAAATATTAGAGCCTTGCCTTATATTTGAAGAAATTAATTAAATAATAAAGAATCAGCATGAATGTATGTAGTTTCTCACATTGTGAAAAAAGGTCGGTACCTAGAGACATAAAATTTTCAATAACGTAGTCCTCCATTCAAATATGGGCACCTGGAAACCCAAATTTAGATTTTGTTTAATTATCTATTTCACATTTTGGAAAACTTTAACGAATTTTTGCCTAACAAACTCAACGATTCCAAGGCGAACAATGGCAATGGTGTACGAAAAACATAACATTTTCATCTCAAGTGCGCGAGGCTGTGTATCGGAAATTCTAAATATATGCTCTCTTTAAATATTTTGTGATATTGCTGTTGAATTGAATTTTTGGTTAAGTGCGAAGAACGTAATATTTAATAAGTTAATGTAGCATATAAAACATTAACAAAACGCACCTTTGGGCGTGACATAAAATGTGAAAGCTTTCAGATTTTTTTTAATATAATCATGCTTTTATATTTGCAACACTTTATTTTTAAAAATGAAAAGCAGAGACAAACGAATTCTTTTTTTATTTTGTTCTTTAAGTGAAGACGTATAAATGTAATTGCATTTGGGAAATCAAAATATTATTGATTTTAACGAAGATTAAAATATTCAAAAAAGAGCGAATTTGTTTGTAAATCATACATTTATAGAGAAGCTTGTCATTTATTTATTATTCAATCTTTTCAGACTATAATATGGACTTTTATTTTAAAGGATATCACTCTAAAAATGCAACTGTTGAATTTTCTTCTCATTTGTATCAAATATTAAAAATGGCATTAAAATTAAAAAGTGCGTTTTACCTTATTTTTTCCCATTTTCGAAATTACCAATTTAAATAGATAAAATGCGAAACTTTAAACGTAATGCGGCTTTTAGAAGAGCATTATTACGTTGAGAATAAGCATAGTATTACCATGCGATGCAAATAACGAAATTTTTAATCCTTAAATGTTTTGCCATTGAGGTACCAAAACATTCGACTGATGTAATTTTTTATATTGAAAGTCTTTATCGTGTACAATACTTTTATATCTAAGAACTGATAAGGAAGTGCTACAATATTTCTGTCGAAGTGGTGCTAAACATAATGTGTAACTATTTGTTCGCAATTAAAATTACTCTCTAATTTTCCCCATAAATATGTGTAGTGTTATTAATGAACAATTGACGTAACTTGATAGTAGAATATGGCTTCGTATTTATCAGCATATAGTAATAAATTCCTTCAAAATATTCTGATACGTATGATTTGAAAGTTATTACATATAACAGTACGTTATCAGGACCAGATTTCCGATATTGCATTTTGCAGACTGAAAAAAAACGTTTAATAGAGAAAGTGGACTCGATTTCCTTCTAGTTTAAATTTCTGCACAAAGAAAGACCTCATTTGCCAAATTATCTTTTGTATCAAAGAGTTACGAAGAAGATTTCTTCCAGGAAGGCTTTTAATAAACACGAAATTTCGTAACATTATTAGAGAATAAGAATGTTGCATGAAACTGTTATAAACAAAAACATTTAGACACTGAATTATCATTTAAATAATGTGCGTTTAAACTTGGTGGCGACTTGGCAGCTTCAGTATTTCTAATAGACATATATTATTAAATAACAAAGTTTACGAAAATTCCTTTATTCGCTAATCAGTGAAATATGAGGAATATTCGCAATTGTTTGGCAGGTTTTCATATTTATCTCACAAACGCCCTTTTTCTGTGTCCTGTTAAAACAAATGGAGATTTTAATATAAATTTTATTGCTTAACTTACAAATTTTTAAATAGTTTTGTTCATCAGTTTCTTAACGAGCTTTTCTAATTTAGTGCATAAAATATGTATTCGGACAAACTTTCAGATTTTAATGTCCTTCAATTTCACTAGAACAGTACTATTTTATTTAGACCGGTGAACATAAATATATTTGAAATAAAACAATGTACAAGAACTATCGAAAATATATTCTTATTGGCTGCAAGATAGAATCGTGATCACATTATTAAAATTCCAAATTTTATAAATTTATGACGAATTTTTGTCGTGTTTTCTTGGCACTAATTAGTAGCTAAATCGCATATTTTCTATCAAAGTTGCATTTAGATATGAAAGACCTAAATGAATGCAAAAGATGCAACTCGTGTCCTTACTATCGAATGCTTAAGTCAATAAGTTATTAATGGCATGGGACACAACTCATCCTTACATCTATTAGATAAGCGGGATACAAGGAGAAAGCCAAGACACCACTATTACATAGTTGAAATTTTCATGAATATGTTAAGCATGTATGAAAGCCTCTAAGATGTGAATCTTATTAAGATGTTTTCTCAGCACTTGTGTCGACCATTGATTAAGAGGCAGAGAGCATCCCTGCAAATTACGTGCCTGTTTAAGATATTGAAAATGGGAATGTAATTTTGACTAACGACGGATGTAGGCGATATTCCGACCACCGGCATCATGTTTGCCGCTCCAGACGTGAAATGTTTCCCGCGATTTCGCCTTGTTATTGAATTTGTGTCTCCTTGCGCGACCAGATGATGGGCAGAGCTTAAGCATAAATCCAATAATGATTCTGTGGGTACATTTTGGCGATTGGGAGACGCACAGAATGCCCTGTTCCATAAATTAATGTATCTCACGGACTGAAGAATGCTTAATTAAACTTTAAATAGATAATTTCGTCATCGCTTTTATTTCATAGATTTAATTACGTCCGTAACACACTGCGCATAATTTTGATTTTTTACTCGGAATGAAGCTTGAAGCCTTAATATAAGATTTATTATGCAAAAATGGCTATTGATTTGGGGTTTATTTTTAATAACTGCTAGTATTTATATTTGTCTTTACGAATAAAAAACGTGCTTTTGAGTTTTCAGATTAATACATTAAAGCCTCAAGTTAGTAAAATCATAATAAAGTGAGAAACAATCTATTGTACAAGTGAAAATTTAAAAATGTGTTGCTAACATGCATGTCTCATTCAAAGCAGAGTACGTAGCACCACAGCTGCATGTTGATTATGACGTGCATATTATTGCATGGAGGAATTTTGTTGTTTATTGGTTGATAATAAATTTCGTATCATTAAATACATTGTTTTTTAAAAATGTCTAGTCTGGTGTATTGATATTTGCTAGTGATTTTCACTCGTCCAAATCTATATTTCGCATAGCTCAGTGAATATCTTGACTGGTGTTTGACTGCTTTATTTATAGCCCAGGCAAAAATTAGTGCACTTTCAGTGTGAAAAAGTATAAAATTAAAAATGCAATTAAAATAATGAAAATAGCAGATTCATATAATAATAATGTTCTCGAAAGCTACAGCAATTGCCCAAATTTTAACTAAACAAGTGGATTCCTCGTGTCCTGTCTGAGGAAAACAATCTCCAGCGGTTAAGCATCTGCCTGTCGTTGCTGTCGCACCATAATAAAGCCTTATTCCAGGACCAAATCTTGTGGACGGATATGTGACGGAACATGGACCATGTATGATACTCGGAAGAGGAAATATCGTTGATAAACTTCTCTTCCACAAAAGAAAGTAATGTTCTGTATTTGGTGGACTAGCGCTAATATAGTCCCCTGTGAATATATCTAAAGAGGAAAAACCAAAACAGACGATGTTGACTCGTCACAGCTGCAAAGAGTTTCAGTTGCACTGCACCAGAAGTACGAACACTGGTCAACATAAGAGAAGTTCTCCTCCAGAACAATAATGTCAGATCTCATACAGCAACAGCGATCAAAGACGTGATCAAAACACTGTGTCGGAAAATTCCACCTCAGCCACCTTATTCCCCGGACATCCCTCCATCCGATTATTACATATTTTTGGCCACGGATAACCACCTGTAGAAACAGCAGTTCCTAAAATGCGACGATATCGTAAACATTATATCACAATTTGCAGACTCCAGGAAGAAGGATTTTTTTCATAAAAAGCATTTACAAGCTTGTATCTCATTAGGAACATATAAGTGAAGCCAATGGTGATTATTTCGACGTATAAAATGGGTGTTCAAGATTTTATTGGGCTGTTTCTGAGGAGTCACGGAAACCGCACGAACTTTCTTGGTTATCTGGGAAGAGCTTCAGAAAGATTAGCAGCATCACAGCTTCCAGTTTTGTTTAAAGAAGCGCTTATTAAGTTTAGTAGCATGGTCCCCCAGAAGGTCGAACTTTAAGTAATCATAGATCAGTTTTCTTTTAATCAGGTAATGAGCATTTACTGTTCGTTTCAGGATCTTAGTTTGTGCTACCCGAAATCTGTGCAAGTCTGCCTTTGAGGCTGAGGAGACAGCTGCAGGTGTGTAGCATAGAATTGGCTTTATGATGCACAAGTAAATCTTTCCCGTTTTATTGATAATCACTCCAGTGTAATTTCTACGAAGAACAGAAAGCTTGTTGGCGGTACAAAAGGCTTATACCTATGACATGTATAATATAACAAGTCAATGTGAGTCCTCGTTTAATGAAAACAGCAAGATAACCTGTATTATTTACAAGGCTCAAAATTTTCCGAAATACGTAGAAGTTGTTCAATGCTTTCTGATGAATCTTCCTTCTCCATACAAATAGGAGACATTATACTGCTTCTCCATTTTTTTTATCACTTTTTAATATCTTAAGCAAACTCCTGGAGTTTGGACATGGCATTATTAGGTAAGACAAGAGCTCACGGCTATCGCCATATTGGGCGGTGTAGAAGCTAACATAAAGTTTAATACCGCTTATCGCTTGGAAAATCGATTACATAAACAAGTAGAGATCGAACGTAAATTAGCATCCCTGGGGCACCCCTGCAGTAACGTGTTTGAAAGCTAAATACACATTTCCTTAACACTAAAATGTCGATCAGTAAGGAAGGACCAGAGAAGAAGAATGTCTCTACTTAGTTCGTCTTGATCAGTTTGTAGATCAATCCGTTACTGCCAGACGCGTTCTAATGCTTTCGCTACGTCTAGCCGTGCATTTCTGATTATAGGATATGCCGTGCATTTCTGATGGTGGAGAGCTGCCGCGATAAATTCAAACAGCCCCACTGGCTGCTTTGAAAACGTGAGTTGTTTCTTGAATCCGTACTGGTCGAAAAATAGTATCTGAAGATGTGGGTTCGTTCTTTTTAAGATAATGCGTTCGTAAATTTTGCTGGGAATGGAAAGTCAACTTACACGGCAAAGACCTGCTATTTTCATTTCTATTTCATCATTTTAAATGATAGATGGAAGGATTTAGAACGGCTCCATATATAAAGCTGGAATTTTTCCTTTTGTTCATAACATTTCAATTAGGAATCCATAACACTTAAAAATTTAATATATTTAAATTAAGCGCATAAAATAAAAAATAATGTGGAAGAAATGTCTTCTCACCTGAAGCAAATTAACGCCCTATAATTATTCAGAGTCAGTTGGAAATGTGACTTCACATTTAGTCAGACTACATAATGACTTAATATAGGGGCTAGAGAAAGTGCTTTAGTGCGATTTCCAAGTCAAATTTCCAAATTAAACAACTGTTCGAAGAAATTGCAAGTTACTTTTATTTATTCATACTGATTACAATTTCAAATGCTTCTACACTTTTTACCAATATGGCTGCACCGGTGCCACTGTGAAACTTTCGGGAGGTTGTTTTCACTGGAAGCAGTCATTTTGTTCTATTTCGCCGCAGCAGGCGTCAACTATACTGCATTAAAATTACATCACTCTAGTCTCACAGCCTCACGATTATTCCGTATGCGATCGCCTACATTGCAACTATAAATTGCAGCTACATATTGAGCGAATTTAGGTGTAATGATATGAGCTCAGGCCATAGAATCCTAGTTCAAATGAAAAAAAAATCAACTTTAATGTAACATTACGATTTCTTGCACATATGAAACTCTATTACGCCAAAATAATGCACTGCGTTCATTTCACACATGTAGTTATATTTCTGACTCCCAGTGTTTATTACCCAAAGAAACGTAAGTTTTATTCAAAGAACAAAAAGTTAGAACTCTGTTTCTCCTGTCACAATTTGTTTTGATTTGTTATTAAGCAGTCCCCGAAGCTTTCGCTGTTGACAATGCAATTTGGAAAGAATAATACAAATAAACTTTCATTTTTAGCAGATCCATTTCAGAGAATAAACATCCAAATGCAGTATGTAAATATTATTCTCCAAACAAAGTTACCTTAGGAACGCACAGAACAGAATAGATCAAAGCATTAAAAAGATTTGTCGACATCATCGATCGAACTTAGTAATTTCATTTATTGTTTTAGTATTTTTTACTGTTCTTTCCATTTTATGTTTTTCTATGGTTAAAGTTCTATGGTTTTTCTATGGTTCTATGGTTTTCTATGGTTTTCTATTTAGTTATCTGTTTATCTGTTAACATCTTGTAGTAGCTTCTAAATATTTGTGCGGGCAACGAGAAATAATCACCACATGGAAACTTCTAAACACAGATGGTCTTTTTTTTATTTTTTGTTGTTGTTGTATTAAGGAAAAATACTAGGATTTAGTTATCGCTTCGTAATGAGATTTTCCCCATGTTATCCCATGTTTCAAAATTCCTTGTTCATGTTTAATAACTATTACATTTACTACAAAAGTAAGTGATATATATGTCTATATTTATACCTGTATATTTACTTATGCGTAAAAAAGTAAAACTTCAAGATTGAAATTAATAAGCACAAATAAAACTGAACTAAACAGCGTAATAAAACTTCAATAAATTTAGTATGACTAAATTGATAACTTTGAAACGTGTTTATTTAAACTACTCAGTTATTTTATTTTCGGAATTTAAATATATTGTTGTTTTTCTCCTTTTCCGTTTTCTTGCCAGAGCTCGCGCGTATTTAAATGAAGCAGAAAGAGATATCATTTAAAGGGAGGTTTTAAATTGCTTAGAATGTAGTCCGCCTGCTGAAGGCCACGTTACTAGTTGAAATTCTACGACAGCTTTTTATCTACGGCGTTGGTTTTTAGTCCTTTTAATAGTGCTGTCACGCCGATGTAGGTTTAGGGGAACTTGAGCGTTAATTATTTCTGTGCTGTCTTTGGCAACTTAGAGTTAGTTCTAATTTTAAATTTTACCTTTTGAGTTAAGCTATCAGTGCTGGTTGATTTTGTAAGTACAAGCGGTATATTCTGTTCAGTTATTTCAGTTCTTAAAAAAAGTGTCTTTTACAATCTTTTCATGTTTAATTTGCGTTCTAGACGTTATGATAATTCGATTTTTTCTATTAGAGTCTTGACTTAGTGTATATTACCAAAAAGGTGACATTCTACAATTTTTTGGAACAGCAAGAAATTAACTGTACATTAATACATCGAAAACGAAACAATAAAAGAATAAATTTTAAAAGAAGTCAGAAAATAAAAGAAATGCTATATACGTCCTTGCATCTCCTCAAAGACTGATGCCACGAGGTAATAAAACAGGACAGTCATTCTTTTGAAAAACACAACGAACAATTTAGCAAATCAAAAACTTTTTTTTTATAAATTACCACTTTCTTAAAATTTAAGCAAAATTAGTAGTTCAAATGTTCATTAATGTTGTCTAACCAAGCAATAAAAATTTTTCTTAGGTGCTGTGTTTTAATTATGGAGTTCGAATAAAAACACACTATTGAACTGTGTAGGGATTTGGTTATATAGCAATGTAATTTTGCTCTAACTGGAAGAGAATGTTGATTTAAAAATATACTACTTTATTGAATTGTTCGTTATATATTTCAGAAAATCTGCCACTGTGTTACATTATCTCGTGGTATCAAGCCCCTGAAGAGACGGCATGACATGTAATATACCGATTTTGCCTTTGAAGTCTTTTGTTTTATTCGTGAAATACTGTTAATTTTTCACTTATTTTACAACACTTAGTACTCTGAAAAGTTGATAAATTTGTTCATTTTATTTAAATCATAACAAAATCTCCATCTGTATATCAATATAGTCTGTTTTTTGTGGTAAACTTGAGCTTTTACATCTAACCTCGATCGAAGTAAATAGGTGCTAGAAGCAATTCATTATGCCAGAGCATTTAAGCGAAGGGATACTGTAACCATTTGCTTCATTAGAAGACGCATGCCCTCAACTTACCGAGTCATTATCATAAGGAAGAGTATATTCGTTCTTACAATACGTCAACCTTTTGCAATAGCTCAATGGGCAGAAACGTGTTTATGATAATCAGGCATTGCCCAGAAATGTAAAATGTTTAACAGAAAAATGACTTTCAATTCTGAGTGAGTAAACTATTCATTCTGATTCTAGTGTGGAAGTAATTAGCATTACCGTAGGATAACATATATCTCCCACAGCTGCCAAAGTGAAACTAATTCAATGAATGTCGAGTTGGCAGGGAACTAAAGGTCGCATTTATGAAGTGCTTTCTTACCAGTGACGCAAAGAAAAATATTGCAAATTTATCACATAACATGTTTATAAATTCTATTCAAGTGGTGAAATTCTCCAAATCTGAATAATAAATAATGTTCGTATGGTAACAGTCACCCATATTTTGATGAAATTAATCAAAAGATATGAAATTTTCTTTTTCGTTGAGGATTTTACTGAATTTAGTAGATAAACTACACTATTAATATTAGCCATTTAGTTGACTCCAGCCGTCTTCTGCAGCGGTCATTACTACGGTTACGAGATAAGGCAGAAAGCAAAAAAAGTGGCTTGGAATTGTCTGTTTCGAAGTAGCAAACACGACTATGTACGTCTTGGTGCTGGGAAGAATATTATATCAATAAAGATATTTTTTTATTATTTTATACCATAGGATATCATATAGTATATCATATAGGATGAGTTAAATGACTTACGAAATAGGCATTTAACAAGCAAAAACACTTCGTTCGATGGCGCCAAAGCCCTTATTTTCTGCCAAGGTAAGGGCATCAGACGTACCTTTTAATCAACTAACAATAGTTCATATTCTTAAAAATATTATCTATGGATAAATTACAGATCACATCAGTCAGAAATATTCAAGCAAAAATAACGATATACATTAACAGTACGTGCGTTGTTTTAAGTCACTCAGTGGTTTACGTAGTGTCCTGTTTTAATCTAAGATGTAAATTAAATTTTTTTAGGAAATATCTGTTTTCCTAGGAGTCCATTTACAAATTCTGCTTTCAGAACAAAATATCTCATTAGAAATATGTTTCTTGCTTAGAAATCCGTAAAATGTCTACGAATCTAAATGTTTTATACTTCTTTAAATGGATCGCTTTACATTGCAACGATGGATTTACGTTCTTAAAAGCTTCCGTATTGTTTCTCTGTTAGATTAAAACTCCATATCCATTTTGCAAATGAAACGTGCTAAAACTTCTAATAAACAACTTCGCATTGTTTACATTTTTAAGTTTTATTCCTTCACGCATTTTGAAATGTTGTTCTCATTTTTTTAAACATTTTTATATTCTAATGCTTTCATCCACGCTTTCGGATGTTTTTTCAACGCGCTGTATAACTGCAGGCTTCATATTTCGTTGGGTAGTTTAACGGTTTTTTACATAAAATTTTGTGTTTCTGAATGCCATGTACTCTTGATTCCACATTTTATGCTGCTCTGTAATAAAATGTTTAGTGGAAATATGAATCAAATGTTTCATGTGGTCTAACATAATCGTGAGTCATTATAATTTCTCGTACAAACTCAATCCTCTTAACTGATCTAACTGTTTATTAGACCAACTAACTTTTTATTCCTAATAAATCTCAAAGGAAAAATACTCAGTTCAAAAGTAAATAATTTCTTCGTTTAAGGGAGACTCGGTTAGTGTCTTTCAGTGAGCACTGAAGTTTCCATGCCTACAAATTACAAAATGTTAACGCTTAGTTAGTAATGATAAGAAAATAACAGGTAACAGGTTGAACCGAATTATCGTTTTATGCTATGTCATTTTCGATAGGGACTTTAGCTTAATTAATATTATGACAAAAGCAAAATCAGAAAATAATTCAAGAAATGTGATCTGTATCTGAATTTTTTAAAGTATGTTTTTTCAAATGATTGCATCATTTTCACCTCGTTTAATCATAGAATGTCTCAAATGTTTATTCGAGAAAAAGTACATCTGTAGTTTGGTTGTCAGAAGTTCTTGCCCTTCCTACGTTCTACTACCGATTTCCGGCCAAGCCTGTCTCAGTTAGCTTCCGCCATCTTGACCCATCCAACGCTACAGTCCTCTATCTATTTACACCGACGTTATTTAACCACATTTCCACATTTTGTACCCATCTCGTTTTGGTCTTTCTCTCCTTTTCTTTTCCTCTGGCTTTTGGAAGGTCAGTTTCTTCACTGGGTAATCATCTCCATATCTGTATATATGGCCTAGTCATCTTAGTTAGAAGCTGCTGGATTTTAACTAACCGGTTGTCAAAAGTTACCGACTAAAATATTGGAATCTATGTTTCCATTACATTCATTCATAATCATAGTTGCAAAAAAATATTTGTATATTGCCTCTATGGTCTATGAATCACTTACTGTTTTAGACTCTAGAAATGCTATTTTAATTTAAAAACTCGTACTTCGGAAACTCCAGCGTTTAAATTGAAAGATCATTAATATCCAAAATGCATTTTAGTATTATGCATTTAATGGACTTCGCGAATTAATGCGCGGAAGGTTTATGTATTTGAAATTCAATACATAGTAAAGTATCTCATTTATTTTATAAATTTTTTGCCTATTAATCTCATTATACTTAAAACATTCTCCCCAACTACGCTATACTGAACATTGAGTTATATAACTTGACCAATTTCAAGAAACCAATGTATCCCAGAACAATAAATATTATGCTTTTTAAGGAAGGGTTAGTAAAAATTATTTCTTCTTTTTCTTTTAAAATCGACAAAAAAATCCTCGACACATTACAAAATATAGAACTTCCGAGTTTACTTGCACGCTACTCAAATTCGAAGATAATTTTCAAAATTTCTTACGTAATAGATTAGATGTGGTACTAATACAAAAACAGTTTTATAATTCTCTTTACATCAAACTATCTTAAAATATCCAGTTTGACAGCATATTTATCTAGTGTTCACTGTCTAGTGATAAAGTGCATTAAAATACAAAGTGTTTTAAGGCAGAATATTTTACTATAAAAATGTATAGTTACCTTTTCGCACAGAGAAAGAAATAATTTAAAGATAACGTCTTTTTGAATTGATGCTAATAATTTTACAGGAATACATAAAAGTAAAACAATAGAAAACTTTTTCTCCTGCAATCATTTTGAAATTTCACCGATGATTAAAACTCTCTTATATCCTCCTTTATATATCCACGATGAATAAGGCAGTAAAATGTATCTATAAAATTGCAGAATGCACGAAAATCCCTGAAAAAGAAAATTACGCCACGGACATTTTTAAAAGCATTGTATTAAAATATTGTTGAGACGGAGAGGGAAATGGTAGCTAAACATTTGACTGATTTCAGAGAATTCGAAAGATTGTTTCATCAGTTGCGATTAGTTTACATTCATGAATTACAGAAATTCATTCGCAATTGTGTTACTCCTAACTACAAATTTTGTTTACTTTTAAGAAAACACAGCAGCATTGTAGCATATGTTGCATAAATTCTTCATATACTAACAATTGCAGGCAATGTGGTATCTGATACTATACTCAACTTCAGACATGTCTGCAATGTTGTTTTTTATTTTGTTTCAAGAACACGGGTAACTGAATAACTAAATACCTTACACAACACTACAAGTTAAATGTCGTTTACTTTAGAACTGCAGTCAGATACTAGCCACAAAATTTTATTGGGTATTCTTGTGAATGCGTTTTTCCAGACATTAATTGGTTGAGATTAGAATAAAGAGTCACTGTCTGAATTCCTTACATTCCTTAGATTTATTAAGGCTATTATGCCGATAATTTGAGTGTCACTTCAGCTTCATCTATCTTAATAATCAAAGGTAAACTATTTTTACTACTTCAGAGATGTCACAGAGCATGTTTCTATACGCCGAAATTGTACTTTACTTTATAAAGTACTAGTTATCATAGAATTAATATTTATGAGTAAAAATTAAAATCTAAAACGTGATTAGCTGTTGAAATATTGTATTTTGAAGATACCAGATTTTAAAAACATCGCAATAAACTAAATAACAGGATACCAAATATTTCTTCTTTATAATCATTTAAGAAGAAAAATATATAAATATGAGGAATAAAAAATATTTCTTTAAATCAAAGACTACTTATGAAACTTGAATGACATACATTCTGCAGAAAAGAATAACTGAATAGCTGGCAGTTATTTTAAAACCATTTTATATAAACTTAGAAGATTTATTGTTTATTTGATCATGAAGCTTATAAGGTATTTCTCCCTTCTTCCAGCATGATTTCGTGCTATAACGGTAGCACACTTGGCGCGTATTCGAAAAGTCCAGGTTCGAGTCCTGGCAAGGGCATTCCACATGTGTCACGTGTCCTGCTTACAAAAACCTAATGACTCTACAGCATTAACAAACCAATCTGTTTGGGGAAAATAAGGCTTATAACTTTCGTGAAAAGAAATCGTAGTACATCATGAATATGTTATGTTTTCCTACTTCAGCGCATGAATTGGTTGAAATTTGATCACTACTTGCAGGAGTAAACACTGGACTTCAGGAAAAGGCTTTGCACAGGAGGAACCCACCAAGACAAAAAAGTCGCTGCACACTTATTATTTCGGTCAGAGGATCGAATTCTGGCGAACGAGCTGGCTGCATGGGTGTTCTCATAGTTTTCGTGCGTCACGTGGATATGAGCTAGTTCCCTTTGAAAGTTCGCCACGATTCTCAGGCGATCCCTTCTTTCAGGCAGAGCCCTTCTGTTTTTTGTCGTACTCAAACAAACCAAACTAAGCTTCACACAGGAGATGTGACTAACTTTACGTTTTCGCTACTTCTTCTTTTGTTTGTGTTATGTATTAGATATTTCAGTTGAGAATTAAAATGTCTTAATTGTAATGATTTAACTTATTTCTGCTATCAGACTTAAGGGTTATTAATTTGTTTTATTTTGTAGTTGAACTTAAGTTTCTTTGCCTTGTTGAAAAGTAATTGTTGTCATTTAATTTTTTTGACAGTTTTGGTTAACTCTGATTTTTAAGTTGCTTGAGTAATTAATTTTTCTTCTTTTACTTTTGGTAGTTTGGTTAACTATTTAAATTTTTGTTTAGTTAATACCTTTTTCTTTCCTTGGTTGTTTAATGTTTAATCTCTTGTTAAGTTGACCCTTAAGGTCAATTTTTTTAAAGCTCTTTTAAAGTTTTGTTTACACAAGTTGGTGTTTAAAGTTTTAATTAAGTTTTTAATGTGCCCCCTTTTCTGCTAAATTTGGGATCCATATTTTCTGACTATGGTGGTCGTTTTGGTGTTGTCGAAAACATAAAATTTTTCCTACATGATTATTATATTTTAAATGAAGTAATTTTTATTTTCTGACTATGGTGGTCCTGTTTGGTGTTGTAGAAAACCTAAGAAATTTATCTACGTGATTATTATATTTCAACTGAAGTACTTTTCTTCGCTCTTGTATTAATTAGTATTTAAAAAACAAAGCCTTTATTCTTTCG
>KK113457.1:8377-31702 GCA_000611955.2 Stegodyphus mimosarum
ATTCGAAATATTTCGTCTACAAAATACATGACTACGTTAGATCTTACGAGTGGCTATTTTCAGATTGGGGTAAAACTCGAAGACGTCCACAAAACCGCGTTCATAACTAAGTCTGGCACGTACGCATTTCTTAGAATGCCTTTTGGTTTATCCGGCGCGCCGGCAACGTTCCAAAGATGTATGGACATCGTCTTAAGACCGGTCCTTGGTAAAAGCACGTTCATATATTTAGACGTATTATAATTACGAGTAGTAATCTAGAACAACACTTACAAGATTTAAGAAAAGTGTTTTCATTGTTAAATGAAGCTGGTTTAAAGATAAATGCGTCCAAATGTAAATTTGCCGCAAAAAAGTTACGTTATTTAGGATTTAAAATTTCCCAAAAGGGAATCGAAACGGATCAGTCAAAAATAATAGCTATTAAAAATTATTCTGTTCCTAAAACAGCGAAGAAGTTATCGTCGTTTCTTGGGATGTGTTCATACTATCGGTCCTTCATTAAAGACTTTGCAAAAATAGCTCAGCCGCTGCTAAAGTTGAAAAGAAAGAAAGCTATGTTTTCGTGGTCAGCAGAAGCCAATTTGGCGTTTCAAAAACTGAAATACGCATTGACTCAAGCTCCCGTCTTAAAATTTCCGGAGTGGGATAAAGGATTAGAGATTTCAGCGGACGCTTCAGATTTCGCGATTGGGGCAGTACTTTCCCAAAATGGTCAACCCGTCGTCTTTTTCAGTCGAACATTAAATGAAACCTAGAGAAACTATTCGGCAACGGAAAGAGAAACTCTCGCAGTGTTATCAGCAGTACATAAATTTCGTGTGTTCTTTGGAAGTTCTCCAGTAACTGTATATACCGACCACGCGG
Source organism: Stegodyphus mimosarum (assembly GCA_000611955.2). Taxonomy (NCBI): domain Eukaryota; kingdom Metazoa; phylum Arthropoda; class Arachnida; order Araneae; family Eresidae; genus Stegodyphus; species Stegodyphus mimosarum. The sequence continues at coordinate 9,245 of KK113457.1, forward strand.
CGGTCACTAGACTCTATTCTGGAAAAAAATTATCACCCAGATTAATAAGGTGGGCTCACAAATTACAGGAATATAACCTAATAATTAAACATACGCCGGGAAAAGAAAATGCTGTGGCAGATGCTTTAAGCAGAATTAACTTAGATGAAAATGGAAATATAGTCAAGATAGCCATGCTGACATCCAAAGTACAGCAACAGTAATAGCCGAACTCAAAAAAGATCCGGAGTTCAAAAATATATACAATTATTTGGCCGACCCTGAGAATTTCAGTCATCCGGATATTGTGCCGATAAGAAATAGGGCCGAAAATTACGAATTAATTGACGGACTGTTATTCTATACGAAAGCTACTAATGAGAATCATGAATATAGACCGGTTATCCCAGCTAGCATGAGGTTGAATGTATTAGAAGAGTTGCATGATTGTGCCATTTCGGCTCATTTAGGTATAAGAAAAACTGTTCAGAGAGTTCGCGAGGCAGTTTTCTTTCCAGAACTGCAAAAGTTTACTAGGGCGTATGTCCAGTCGTGCCCAACATGTCAATTAAATAATTATGTTAATTTCCGCCCGGCCGGGTTCCTAAATAGTATTAAATCAGAATTCCCAAATCAAATAATAGGCATCGATTTACTTGGACCTTACCCTCGAAGTAAAGTTAACAAAAGCCGATATCTTTTAGTTATAGTGGATCATTTTAGCAAATGGTTAGAGTTAATTCCGTTAAAACGCGCGTCTGCAAAAATTGTAGTAGATTCAATTCTAAATAAGTATATTTTAAAATACGGGGCGCCCCTAAAAGTTATTTCCGGTAATGGCCCCCAGTTTGTTAGTAATATTTTTGAGGAAATGTGTGCAAAACTGGGCATACGTCATCTAAAGATGGTCCCGTATCGTCCGCAGTCAAACATAGCGGAACGGGTTAATAGAAATGTAGTGAAAATAATTCGAAGTTATGTGAAGAATTATCACTCTACCTGGGATAGCCATATAAATGAATTTGCATTTGCCCTTAGGACCGCCAAACACGATACTACACAAAAAACACCCGCTGAACTGTTTCTTGGAAGAAAAATTTTGACACCCTTAGATAAACTTTTCTTTGTTCAGGAAAGGGCAGAAGAATTTAAAATGAGTGACATTAAAAAGTTGATACGGGAAGCGACGTGAATTATAGAAATGGCCCAGAGAAAACAAAAATTATATTATGACGAAAAGCGAAGAGGGGTCAAGTACAATGTGGGAGATGAAGTTCTGAAAATAAAACATAACTTGTCAAATGCCCCAGAAGAAAAGGTGGGGAAATTTTTTCCGCGTTTTGAAGGCCCTTTCATAATTGAGAAAGTTACACAGGCAGTGGTTATATTAAAAAGAAATGATGGGCAAAGAATTACTGCGAATGTTGATCAGATCAAGCCTTATTATAACCGAAATAAAATGGCAGTATTTAAAGATTTTTTTCAAGATCCGAGCCAACGGATTCGCACGGAAGATTTACCTCAGCGAAAACAGCAGGAACCAGCAAATTTGGCATCGAAAAGTCAGAAAAAGAAAGCTCCCCCTCAACAAAGTAGTAGTAAGAACCAAAAATGTGGATTCAAAAGAAAGACTGACGATGCAGGTGAGCCGACTTACGAACGGACCTACGAGCAGACCAAGAGACAAAAGCAGAATGCGCAAGGAAAGCCCAATGTATCCAAGAGAACTGCGGAAACATCGGAGAGGTGCCTGAGAAGCAAGCAGCCTCGGTTGCAGCCTGAGAATCAACGTCCCGAAGACAGCAGGAACCAGGAGCAGCAACGAACAAGGGCCCAGGAGCGAAGGGCCCAGTCCACCAAACGCCCAGCAGAGCAACCTCCTCCCCAGCGCAAGTACCCCAGGATACAACGACGGAAATGTAAAAGAAAAAGAGATGAACAAGCTGGCAAGAACCAACAACCAAAGTCAAGGAAACTGGCCCAAGCATCAACATACTCAACTTTCAAGGACTGGGCCAAGAAAAGGATGGATGACCACAACAAGATAAGTAGCATTTCTTATTCAAAAGTTTAGTTAATTTTCGAGTGTACTGCAAGTTGCAGGGTCGATTTTACCTCAAGCGAGGTTGAGTTTTACGCCAAGTAGGCGATAAACACTTATCTTGAAAGAAAAATGTTTTTGTTTAAAAATTGTAATTCTGCAAAGACTTAAAATTACTTAATGTTTGTAAAGTAGATTCTGAAGCATTGTAAATAGATTAATTTTCTAAAAGCAATGAATTGCTGAAAAAAAAATGCTAACTAAATGATTTTGTATGATGCTTTGTAGAAAGACTTGTAAAATGTCTAGAATGAAAAGTCGGAAAATTGAAGAACACGATTTAGTCTATGGACTATTATTTCAGTGTAATGTGATATTTCAGGAAAGTACCTGGAGAAAAGAATAGGAAGCACTTGCTCTAAGCTTAGAAATTTAACCTACATTTGTATTTCATGATTGCTATGAAATTGTTAAAGTGTTATAAAATGTAACAAATAATATTATGCTAGCAGTGCACGTTGAGTGCAATAGCAGTGTGAATGAGGCATTATATGTGCAAACTGCGAATTGTATGCACGAAAAGTTAAAGTTTGAGTAATTTTAGAATGCAAGTGCTAAATAGGCTCTCCACCAAATACACTTAAAGTGTTAGACATAAAGCTAGTGAGAACCTCAGGTTTAGCTGGTTATAGGGCGTCTTTTGAGGTCTCGTATGTCAAGTTCTAACTAATGTTAGTCGATCGTAGGTGGGAGATTTGAACACCCCCGAACACAGAAAACCCGCAATGGCGGTTTGCTTTTCATCCAACACCGGTGAGAGAGCATTGGGGGAAGAATTTAATGGTGCTTGAATGATAATGTGTGTGTGCGAATTTACACGGGTAAAAATAAAAAATTGTACCTAGAAATTACTGTTATTATGTTGTACTAAAATTCCTTTCCTTCCAGATTTTGCTGGAAGGAGTAAGACTTAGATGAAAAAAAAAATATTGAAGACTGTTGTATCAAGCAAGTTTCGTCTTCATTTTTCACAAACAGATATTGCCTTGTAAGGGTTGGCTTAAGTTTAGAAGAGTTAAATTTTGACTATTTGTTTAGAATTGCGAGTTTCAACATGGTCCGTTTGGACCACAGTAGTTTAACTACCGCAATTCTGGCGGGAAGTATGTAAGGTTTTAGTTAAACTAACAAAGTTTTATTTTAATTTAAATCTTTCTATCTCTTCTCTGTTTCAACTTCCCGTCAGAAGAAGCGCGCGTTTTCAGCTTATGCTAATTTGAAGTAGAGCCAAGTACTATTTAAACCAGAGGTAGAAACCTCTCAGTGTGAGAGAGCTTTTAGTCTCAGATCACGGTCATTCTGTTCGACGTTCGGCTGACCAGCTAGCAGTTAAAATTATAAGCCATAATGCTTACTACGTGATTACTTATTGAAATAAATTTTAAGTGCGCTAGTATTAGTATTTCTTGCTACGCACCATTTAGTTAGAGGCCAAACTCCGCGATTTGCTCTGCGAGCAAAGTTTAATTAAATTTCTATTTAGTTTTAGTATAAATTTATCTGATTGTTAAGTTAGGCCCAAGTGTGGTCTTTTACTTTCTGTATCCCTCCCGAGTTGGGAAGTAAATTGTAAATAATATTGATTTAATAAAAGAGGATTTTAAATCCCTTCCAAGTGCAGTTATTATACCACGTATATCATGGTATCTACAACCAGAACAAAGCTGCTTTCAGCTCCCTGTTCCAGATCAGGACTTAAGGACTTTAAAGAGTTACTTTAAGATGTTTGCCAAAAACATGCACAGAATACTCAGTCCTGACAATTTTATGAGGAATACTGGCTAGATTTAAGAAGTGATTGACTGAGGTAGCTAGTTGTAATGAGACGGTTCACTGTAATTGAATTTTTTAAAGAATTTAAACTATTCTTAATTACTTAAGATATTATAAAGAAATATAATTAAAAGTGTTACAGCACACGTTTAAAACATCTGTTTAAATAATTTTTATAAGGTTTTTAAGAGTATGATTTTAAAAAATGTCATTTTTTCCCTTTATTTAGGTGACATGCTTTACATGTGCAAAGAGGGGAAAAACCATCCATTCACTTTTCCAAGTTGTCGAGACGAAATTTCATGAATTATTATACTGTGTTATTTTTTATTTAGTTCTTTTTCAATTTTTGTGTTAAGTTGATGAATTAAATAATAAATTATTTTTACTTCTCTATTTTTATTAGCATATTATTTGTTTCATAGTGTTTACATAAATATAATAGTAAAATACTTTCAAAATAAAATTATAAATTCAATAAACTTTGTTAATTAATATGCTGCATATATATGGCATAAAGTTTGTTTTCTGTTGTCACATATATATTTCACAATTTTTTATGCAAATTTTGAAATTTATAATAACTAGTAGTACTTTTTTAATATCACTTTTAAATGATATTGTTTTTGGATTGAATTGAATCTTTTAATATTTTTTTGTGCATAGAAAAAGGCAATGTAACATTTATGTTTTTTATTCAATCTTATTTGTAATTATGCTAAGATTTTATATTAATATCAAGAAAACAAATTTTGAATATCATTAGAAATTAGCACTAAATTAAACTAAGAAATAAATCATTGTCTCCTCTGAAACATTTAAAAGTATTCATTTGTATTTATAAAACAAGATCAGAAGTAGATAACTAACATAGTGGAAAGGCAAAGTTTCTAACACTTACTGAAATTATTTAGCATTTATTATGCAGTATGTATTAAAAATCCATACCTCTCATTTAGAAATTTGTAGATAATTTTTATGCCTATTATGTGCTTTAAATTTGGTTAATATCCAATTTCGCAATGCAAGAGATGTGAGAAATAGTATCGTTTTAAAGTTTGAAAACTGATACTGTAATTTTCAGCATAGACAGAAAACAAGGCAACTTTTAGAGGAACATAAATCACAAAAAAAATTTTAAATCCGTTTTTGTGTGTGTGCCACGAAATTTAAAAGTAGTACTCCCTTTTTAAAGTGGCCTTTGCATTTAGTTCTCCAGAATTGGCAAACTTTATATCACTGTGCGTAATTTGCAATTTCAGGTGTCGCAAAGCCTGCGTACAAATTGTAATTTTAATTATAAAATTTTTTTTTAATTGTTTTAATTGTACTTAGTGTTTTGTTTTCCTACATCTTTCAATTTTTAATGAAAATATTTTGAATTTTTATGTATTTTTGCCTTACTGCGAAGTACGAACTGAATTAATTAGTAGCGCATGCGTATTAGTTAAGCGGCGCTGAATCGTCTGTCAAAAACTGTTTCTTTTTTATTTGTTTAATTTCTTTTATACATCGTTTTAGATTTATTATAGTATTTGAATAGAACTTGTCGTAATTCTTCAGCTGCTATAATTTTTGCTCACTCTGCGTAATAAAATGAATTAGATGTAACGCTCTTCAGTGAACCTAGCCCCGAAGTGTGGCTATGGTAAATAGATATAGTGAACTTTAAAGAGTGCATTTATTCTATTGTGGTTACAACCCTTTATTTTTCAGTATATTTACAATCAGTTCCTACTTTGAACTTTACATAAAGCCGCCACTCGGGCTTCAACTTAAGTACTAATAATTTTACAAATGTAACTGTGTCTTTTATACATCGTTTTAGATTTATTATAGTATTTGAATAGAACTTGTGGTAATTCTTCAGATGCTATAATGTGTACGCACTCTGAGTTATAAAATGAAGGAGATTAATGCTCTTAAGTGAACCTAGTGCCGATAATGAACTTTAAAGAGTGCATTTATTCTATTGTGGTTTATGCGCTATCGACAAAGTAGATTTAATTCAAAATTTGTTAACTGTTAATTCAATATGTTTAAATGAAATGCAGGAAAATTGCGTATAATTTAATATTCCGTGCAAGGAAGTCATGTGGTGTATACATGAGATTTTTTTTTCCGCAGTGTACCTTTATTTTTTTATCTTATTGATTTCACATAAACAATTTAATCAAATAATTCTGTGTAGTGAAATTCATTATAAAAATTTTAGTGAACACTAACTCTAGAGTTTTGCAGTAAACATAATTTAAATTAGTTGATTGTATTTTTATAGGTATTACATGTAAAAATTCACCTACCAAGAATATTTGTTTTCAGGATATCAACCTTTGCTCTTGCTCCAGCATTGCTTCGTTTGTACTTGCAAATTCATGTGGTTATTTCATATTGAAAATTTTAAACTAACTTTTCATTGAAAATTTTAAACTAACTTTTCATATAAACAATTCTAACTTTGCTGGACTTTGAAATTATAAAATATTTATTAAAAAACTTAATTTTATTTCATGGTAATACAAATGAGCATTGTTGTGTACCTTAAAAAATTTCGAAATTTTAACTGATAGATAATGAGAACTATTTAATAAAATGAGAAGGTTTTTATGGATATAAAACAATTCATTTGTAGGTATCAAATTCATTTGTAAATAAGGAATTCATTTGTAAGACTTGTTTAAGTGATATTTTCTCCTTAGATTTAATTTTCAACTTGGTTTAGTATGAAAATGATGACAAACTGATTTATTTTGGTTACATTATAATTATTAAGCTTACGTTTATTGCATATCATGTTTGTAAATCTGTGCGCAGGGAGAATAAAATTATAGGTAAAATTAAAATGCATTAAGCTAAACTGAAGTATTAATTTTTGAAACAAATTTGTTAAAGGCATAACTTTATTAAGTATTAAGAATTTTAATGGAAGCAAGGCTTTAAAAATTAAGGTCCGTTGGTGAATTTTTATGCTTATTCAAAAAGCATGACATTAAGTTTTTAATGAAAGAATTCTATCTATTCATTCAAAGGAAATTATTTGGAGATAAGGTAAAAAAGTTATGCAACTACCATCTATTATTTCAAACAGTAGCAGTCAGTGTAATGACAAACAATGAGTGCAGATAAGAATAAAAGATTAGTTGGACGTTGTAATTCAAACATATGAACAAAACTTTGGATACCTTGTCTTAGCAAAATGAAGTTCGTTGCTGTGTTATATTCTTTACTTTATTGAAAACATCATTTTTTAGAAGGAGAGCATGTAATATTTTTGAAACATGAAGAATAGCTATTCTGTGTTCTTATAAAAATATGTCACAAAATGTCTTTTAGTGTAATAATATAACCATATCAGCATACAACACATTTACTCAAATAAGTTAAATCTAAAGCAATGTCTGTCTATTTTAGCTAAAACTACTGAAAAGGAAGTTATAGACTATAACATAGTATAAACAGACCAATATATTCTGGAAATAAAATTGCTATTTCTAATAAGGATAAAGCTGAGATCTTCGCAGACCACCTAGAAAACCAATTCACACCAAATAATTATCCAAGTGACCCTAATTTCACTGAATACGTAAAAACTTATGTTGACAGCTGGATTAACCTTTCTGAAATCAATATTCCCACTGATTTTACTTCACCACAGGAAATTATTGGAATTATTAAAAGGCTGAAAGTGCGAAAAGCACCTGGGCACGATCGTATTACCAATATGATTATTAAAAATTTTACTATAAACATCATCGCCAAGTTAACAAGCATTTTAAATGCCTGCCTAGCGCAAGCGTATTTTTCCAGATGCTGGAAAACAGCTAAAGTCATTTTAATTCCTAAGCCATCGAAAGATCATACCAGACCTGAGGGCTACAGGCCGATTAGCCTGCTGCCTGGTTTAGGTAAATTATACGAGAGAATCATATTAAATAGAATCAAGCCATATTACGATAAACTACCAATGGAGCAGTTTGGCTTTAGAAAAGGACTATCGACTGTCAAACAGCTTGTTAGACTGGCGGAGTTTGCCGGTGACGCAATTCACAATAAACAAAGTGTAGCCTTACTCATGCTAGACGTGGCGAAAGCCTTCGACCGCGTCTGGCATGAGGGGCTCATTTATAACTTAATCTCTCTTAACTTTGACAATAGAATAATAAAGCTTTTACACTCCTTCATCATGGAGCGGAAATTCTACATTGCACTCGGGAAAGACATCTCAAGTATCAGAGAAATACGTGCCTCCGTCCCTCAGGGGTCCATTTTAGGACCCATAATTTACATCTTTTATGTATCTGATTTTCCATGCATTGGTCTAAACAAGAGCTCCTTTATCGGCTGCTATGCCGACGATACGGCGCTTGCTATGAAGTCCAGAAGAGTTGACCTTGCAGTAAGAAAGCTCCAGGAATTAATACCTCAAATCGAAGAATGGTGTAAGCTTTGAAGAATTGAAATCAATGCCTCAAAGTCACAATTACTATTGATTCGCCGAAAATACGCACGACGCATCTGCAAAGATAAACTCCGTCTTTTTAACGAGGAAGTTCCCATCGTCCAAAAGGCTACATATCTTGGTGTAGTATTCAATAGCGCACTAAAATGGAATGATCACATTACTAAAGTAAAGTCTAAAACCTTCGGAGTAATTAACAGTCTTATCCCGATACTAGGAAAATACTCAAATCTTGATCTCTATCTCAAAAGACATATCTATACGGCGGTCATACGACCCATCTTTACATATGCCTCGCCTGTATGGGCAGCATATACAAACAAGGATCTATATAAACTGCAGGTCATCCAGAACAAGGTCTTGCGAATAATAACGAATGCACATTTTTATGTTACAAATCAGACCCTGCACAGAGATTTGAAAATCGACACTGTGGAGACTTTCCTGAATAAAGTAAACGAGACCTTCTTTAAAACGGCGGTAGATTGCCCTCATCTCATTCATTTCGACACGTTTCGATATATGATTTTAGAAGATGATAAAGAATTGCGCCCCTATGCAGCCCACCTCATCAGAAATCAAAATTTTCCTACGTAAGCCGTATTCCGCACGCAATGTTATATCTTATAATTACTTACTGTTTATTTTGCATTGTGTTCTATATGTACATATGTTGTATATATTTTAAATAATTAAATTACCTGCCTGTATGATTATATGTATTTTCACATTTATTCCAGCTAGTTTGGATTAATTTTGCTATGAATAAAAGCATCTTGATTTATTCTACTGTCATTGATTTCCTTGCACCCACCTTTTACGCAAACACACACGTCTTTGCTCAACTACCTTTCCTTCGCGGTATTGTTTCTTTGTGATGTCTAACCCCCCCCTACGTGTCTATGACCTCCTCCACATGCATTTCCTGTATTTCACTGTCATGGCGCCAAAGGGCGCGATTTCATCGAGCCGGATAAGCTTCCTTCTAATATGGAGGCATCCCGGCAACAACGGTACCGACCGACAGGTTTGGTGCACGGTAATTGTGCAGCATCACTCGACACTTGCCGCCGACAATGTATTGTCAATGTCCCCCCGTCATGTATAAGTTATCTAATTTAATCGTAATAATAAATAAACTAATATCTATGTTTGTTGAGTCAACATATATAACACTGTAATCATTACAGATATATCGTTTGAGATTTTACATGAGAAAAATATGTTCTACTTACATAACTACATGCTGTGATATTACAAAAAAAAAAGATCTGTAACAATTACAGGCATAATCCTTGTGTAAAGTTATAGAGAATACACCTGCTACTATTACTCAAATAACCTATGGCATCCCAATTTCCATGAGTTTTCTTAGTAACCTTACAGAATTTTTTTTACAGTGTAGTGTGTTAGCAAAGGAAGAGAAATTTTGAAGGATATTTACAATTGCAATGAGAAAGCAAATGAAGTGCTTCAGGAACATAGCTTTTAGGTTTAACTATGCCCCGTCATTTGTTTCATGAACTTTCTCATATTTGAATATAGAAATATAATTATAAAATGTTATATGAACTGGAAATGTAATTAAAGTTCAATTTGACAGTCTCTAAGAGATAAGTTTGTAAAGTTCTTGAGAACAAACACGTCCTGAATTTTACAGTCCTGAAACCTTTTAGCTGAAATCATGTGTTATATTCAATATGAAATCAAAATGTTTCTGGTATATAATTCGAAATTGTATTTTACGTAGTATAAAACAAAATCGGATTTTGTTACTGTAGAGCAATGTAATAAATAATATACAAAAACAAACAGAATGCAGTGTAATAATGAACTTAAAAACATGGCGTTTCCTGTGCAAGCTAATCAGCGTGACAACTTGCTGATAAATGTGGAATGCTTAAATATAGTTACACATAAAACATAATTTATGAAAGGTAACTGGTTTTTAGTATTCCTTGCTAAAATCAAAATTTCAGTTTAGTTTCATGGCCATAACAATCCTTTAAGTTGTAGAGACATTGCCTTATTTAGAAGCAGAAGAGATGAAAAATGAGCAATGCCCTCGCCGAGAAGTGAACCACGGACCTCTCAAATACGCACCGAGTGTGCTGACCATTACACCACGAAGGCATGGTAAGGAAGCGGGAGAAATACCTTACTAAGTTACTTACTTGTAATACAAATAAATGCACAAAAATTAAAATTCAGGTAAAGACGAATAACTTGAATACTCAAATTATGTTGTAATAATTGAGTAAACAGAGTCTAACATTACATTATCCTGCAATAATAATAATAATAATTAAATGTGTGTTGTATGTGTGAAGTATCATTTTGTGCTGAAACTATGGTCAGAGGAATGTGAATGGTGGAAAAAAATATTCCTCAGTAAGTTCATGACCACAGTTGACTCTCTTAATAATAATATAAAAATAATTTAAATTTTGATATTAGGAGTTTTCTTAGGGGAACAGCAGGCGTGTGCTATCACTGCTTGTATACTCCGTAACAAACCGAATAATCCTCTGTTAAGAGGAGGCTCTGTTAAGAGGATTCTTAAAAGGAGGGTGCAAGAAATATATATACACTGGTGTGCAAAAATTAAGGACGAAGTCGAAAAATTAGCATATCAGCTGAACGAAGAGGCAGAGCACACAGAAAGACCAATCAGGAGATTAAGTAAGGTGATGTACGGTAGCACATGCGCAGATATGCAGGTAGACGTAATGGGGGAGTGTCTGAGTAGTATAAAGCATGTTGTCGGTGTAAGATCAGTATTTCTGGCAAAGAGATTGCACGCCGTATAGCAGTTAAAATCACACCGAGTTGCTGCCTCAGCGAGAAATGACGAATAATCAATCTGTTAGACGACATCTGGATGCTTTTACCCGAGGTCGAATCATTGGGAAGTTGGAGGAAGGCCGCAGTGTGACAAGTGTGGCTGCAGAGTTCGGAATTGGTCACAGCATCGTTTCACGACTTTGGAGACAATTTCAAACTACAGGAACAGCTATCCGGGGGTTTAGTAGTGGTCGTCCACGAGGAACCACACCCGCAGATGACCGGTATATTGCCTTACAGGCCAGAAGAAACAGGCGGCAGACAGCGGGAGAAATCGCTAGACACACGACACAGGCGACTGGACGACCGATATCGCGTTTTACCGTGGCCAGAAGACTGCACGGTGGTGGTCTGTTTGCACGACGCCCTGTACGGTGTGTACCTCTAACGCCTGCCCATCGGAGAAGGCGTTCTCTGTGGTGCCGGGAACACCGGAATTGGAGAGACAATGAATGGGGACGAGTACTCTTTACAGATGAGAGCAGATTTAGTCTGAGTTGCGATTCTAGACACATACACATCTGGACAGAGCGGGGAACACGCAATAACCCCTTCAACATCATCAAAAGGGACTGTTTTGGAGGTCGCGGAGTTCTCGTTCGAGCAGACATAATGCTTGGTAGCCGGACCGACCTTCATATCTCCCAAGGAGGTTCGTCACCTGGGACTGCTATTGTAACGAGGTTCTTCTTCCTTACATGCGTCTTTTCACAAGGGCTATGGGTCCTCAGTTCCTCTTCATGGACGACAACGCTCCACCTCATCGCACAGTTACTGTCAAAGAGCTGTTGGAGAGTAAAGATATTCAGCACATGGATTGGTCGGCAAGGTCTCTGGATCTAAATCCCGTCAAGCATGTACGGAACTTACTAGGGAGACCCGTGGCGGTACGTAACTTATCGCCAGTAACGATTCCGAAACTGCGATTGGTGCTACAAGAGGAACGAGCAGCAGTGTCTCAACAGCTCGTTAACAACCATATATCCAGCATGCACAAATGATGTGAAACCTGCCTAGCAGTCAGAGGAGATCATATCCCCTATAAAAGACCGGATGTTTCTTGCTGGACACCCATCACAGGGATGTTTCGGCCTTCAGTCGCATTGCGCTCCATGCTACTTTCTCAATAAAGCTTCTTTTTATCCCTCTGATTTCTCTTTTAGTAAGTGTTGCTTACATTACTCATGTCCTTACGTATTGGGGATCTTACAGTATTAAATATGTTGATTTGGAAAGCTTTTGTACAAAGTTATATTGAAAAAAACCGTCTCGTCCTTAATTTTTGCACACCAGTGTAGTGTAAAACGTCGGTTCAGATTATAAAGCCGAAATAAATGTAGTCTTTGTAGAATGTGCTATGGTATCCAGATTGCAAAACATAATGTAGAGTTTTCTCTCTTCTCATCTCTGGGCTTTGGAGGACGTATACAACAAATTTTGAACGGGTAAATCTGATAAGAAGGAAAGAGTAAGATAGGAAAGGATCTATACTGGGAGAAGGTCAAATTCGGTAGTAAAATTACCGCAGTAAGTCTTGATGATGTTAAAAAGTCACAGTCATATTATAAATATTTTTAATAGTTTGATGAAAGCTTAACGAATAGTTTGGAGAAAAATAATTAATTTTGAATAACAACAAGTATTCTACTTTTTCTAACACTTAATTTAAATTTGCTAGATGTGCTAAAATGTGTGATTCTGGTAGAATGAGCAATTTCTGATTCATTTTTAGTAACAGAATTTGCTTTCAGAATATCGGTTTAAAATTTTATAAGAGTCTGAAAAAGGAGGACATAGTTTCCGTGTATTAGGACATTGAAATTTACATATGTTAGTAAATCACCAGGTTTAAAATTACTTGCTTTAAAATGGAAGTTGAAGAACGAATACTGAATTTAATGAATACTGTGCTTGATAAAATCTCTAATTTAGAAAAACAAATTTCGAAACTAAGTATTCACAGACAGTCTAGAAGTAAACATCGAGACGCTTTAACCGAAGCAAGAGTCGTAGTCATTCAAGAAAAAAGTATAATCCTAATGGATCACACTGCTACTATCATTTTAGATTGGGTAATGTTACCCTTATAAATGTAAAAGACTTTGTAGCTGGAAGGCGTCCGAAAACTGTGCTCGGCAGTAGATTCCACGACAGGTTCTGCTGGAGATAAATTAAAAGATTGCCGTAAAGACCGATTATTCCTTGCTGATAAAATAAACATTTACGCTTTCCCGCGTACAGTGATGCTGACTTATCCTTCATTCCGGCAACATAAAACCATAAAATATTTCATTCTTTGAAACTATATGCTGTAAATGAAACAATAGTATAGTTCGACCGCCTCATCCGCGATCATGAGCGCAAACACGCATGCGTCATTCGGACCGAATTATTCTCAAAATAGGCTGGATAGATGGAAACGTTTTCCCCCTCCAGCATATCTCTTTCTGGAGAAGAGAAGAGTTTCACGTAATCTTTCACATCACAGCAAGTAATAACGCCCCTTTTGGACGAGTCTAAGTGTTTTGGCAGGATGCCAGCCAGGGTTGCGTTTAAGACGGTCGAACTATATCCACTTTCTGTGTCAAAATTTTAACTCTGGATTTTAACCTGCGTCGGTCACTCCCGTTTCCCTTTGTAACCCCTACAGTGGATCGAGTTATTTTAGGCGAAGACTTTTTTTAACCAAGTTTAAATTACTTATTGATTGATATGTATAACAAAACCTTAATAGATAGATAAATTTATCTGTTCGAAGTCACGTTACTTGTGTAACAAGTGTGAAAAGTATAAGCACAACTGATAAAAATTCTAAATTTGCAAATTTTTTATTACAGTATCCGAATTTAACAAAACCAAATCTGTTAGGTTATAACTCATAACATAATATTAAGCACAAAATAGCCAATAAGAGCCCTCCTGTTATTTGTAAAGCTCGTCAGTTAGATGCAAATGAACTAAAATTGGCCAAACAGGATTTCAAATTTATGGTAGAAAACGGCATAATTTAGACCTTCAAAGTGTCCATTGGCCAGCCCACTTCCTTAGGTTTCAAGAATTTCATGGCAGTTTACGACCTTGAGGGGCTACAAGCGTTTAAATGTTCAAACGATTCCCGATCGTATTCTTATTCGAAGAATAGAGGATTTTCACCACATATTAAAGCAAAAGAAAATATTTTCAAAAATTGACCTATTTAAGGCTTACTTTCAGATAGAATAGCGGAAGATGATAAAAAGAAAATAGCAATACTAAGGGCATTTGAGTTATGTGAGTTTAATGCAATGAGCTTTGGGTTAACGAATGCCCCATTAATTTAACGATTCATGAATAAAGTATTTTTCAGACTGGACTTTGTTTCCCCGTACATTTTAGTAGCTTCTTCAAAGGAAGAACAACATTCAGAGCATCTAAAAGCTGTTTTCTCTCGATTAGAACAATGTGGTTGTAACGTTCATTCTAAGTTTTTAACAGTTATCTTTAGTTTAAGCTACTTTCCTGTCCCTCCTAATTTCAGATTATTCCTACCAGAATTCGCTCTTAGAATCGCGTTTAATGCAAAGGAGTAAGAATAGTAGTTAAGTCGAAGTTCCACTAACTGAGATAAAGAACCTCAGAGTTTCTGACTAGTGAGCGTTTGCCTTTTGGCTACGAATCTGTTATTACGTTTGGCCGTATTTCAGGCCCTTGATAACTTCGCTAGGTTATTCGATATTCAGGGGCCAACTACTTAGAATTTTGATAGCTTCGGCTATATCTCTTTAGGTAAGCGTTAGTTAAGTCTTAGTTCTTATGATCTGAGTTCAAACCTAAGCAGAGCCCTTCCTGTATGCCCTGATAATGGGTACATCTGTCAATTCTTAATTTGAGCAATAAAGGATAATTAATCCTTCTTGAGTTTATGCCTCTGTTCCCGAACTAACACGATTATTCTCTTAGCTGTTCACGAGGTTTCTACATATTTAGCTGTTAGATAAAAGGTGTGGAACTCCACATGGCTTGGTATAAATCTCGGAAAATCTGTTATGGGAGTGATAAATTGGAATTTCTAGGATACATGATTACACCGGAAGGCTCGAAACCCCTTCGTGAAAAGTAAGTTTTTTCTCGGATTATGGATTGTCGAGAACCATTCACGAATTGTGTACTTCGTGAATTCGTACTTCGTACTAATTAATTTCAATAGGCGATATTTCAAGGATGCTGCCAAAATCAAGCAATACTCCATGAGTATTTATAAGTTGCCAAGAAAAAAAGATAAGAGTAAAATACTATGGACCGAAGAAGCAAAAGAACAATTTGAGCAGTGCAAAAAAGATCTTGCAAATGCTACATTGTTGAGTTTTCCTAATCCTAACTCACCATTACCTTCCTTCAGTAACTCTTCGGACTACGCAGTTGGATCTGTACTGAACAGTTGGACGAAGGCAATTGGAAACCCTCAGCCTTCTTTTCTGAAATGTTAACTGATTCTCAAAAAGGATAGTACTTACGACAGGGAACTGTTAGGGATATACCTATGGATTAAACAATTCAAGCATATCCTAGAAAGAAGCTATTTTAGTATTCATACTGAACACAAACCTTTGATGCTTGCGTTCTATCAAAAAAAAAAGAGAGAAAGCCTCACCTAGACAGCTCCGTCATTTACAATATATATCAGAGTTTTAACAGATATTCGCCAAATTGGCGAGAAAGAAAATTGCTGCAGATTCCTCATCCAGCATAGAATCTATCTTTGAAACGGAAACGAGTTACGCTGTATATCAGGTTTACATTTTAAGCAATATCCTTTGGATGCTGGTAAACTATTTTGGTGTGATATTTACCAACAAAAATTTGTCCATCTATACCTCAAAATTTTCGGAAGCACATATTTAAAAAATTTCACAGCTTAGCTCATTCTGGTGTGAAGTCTACTATTAAAGAAATAATTTCCAGATTTATTTGGCTAAACATTCGAAGGGATATCACCCAGTGGGCAAAATTTTGTATCCTTTGTCAAAAGAACAAAATTTACAGCCATACGCATGCACAAATTGCCACTTATAAAGAAGACTGATGATAGCTTCCGTATATTCATGTTTATATCATAGAACCGTTTCCTACTTCTGAAGGAAAAACCCACTGCCTCACGTGCTTTGATCGATTCCCATGTTGGGTGAAGTGATTCCTTTAGCAAATGTGACGGCTGAAACGGTAGCTCGTTAATTTTTTTATCACTGGATGTCGAGGTTTGGAATAACATATCGTGTAATTAAATTTAGTTAAAGCGGAATGGCAACACCTTCTTGTCTTCTAGAAAAGCAAAGGTCGGTATTCTATCGTGCGATGTACTGTGCATGTAATATGTAAATAAATATCATGAATAAATACATATAACGTTGCAAGAAATAAAATATTGATTCTATTGAAGTCTGAGAAGTGTTATTTTGTATATGAGATATGCCGTATACATTTGTATACGAGACACTTCCCTGGTGTATCCCGGCGTGATCGAATTCTACAATGGTTGACGACGAGGAAACCGAAATTAAAGCAACAACTGGTCTGTCAATCTTACGAGTGGTGTAGCACCAGGGTGCCCGGGCAAAACAGCCCTACCCCTTGTAGAATTGATAGGTTGTTTCGAATTATAAGATACTCATTAACCTGGGGAACAAGTCAGGTTAAGCATTAATATCATATATGTAGATTTTTTTTCTCACCCTATTAATATTATTGAACTGGTCTGTCGTCGAGGTAAGCGTTAAAGTTTCTCCTTTTTGGAAGTCAGATCCTAAACTACGGTTTATTCAACTAGAAGCGCAATTCAGAAATTCAAAAATAAATGCAGATTAAACAAAATATGATTATGTTATAAGTTCCACTGAACCTGATATTTTGTCACAAGTATCTGATATTTTGCTAAAACCGCCACAAGATAATAAATATCAGGCAATTAAAAATAGACTAATTTCATTATAGGCAGATTCAGAGACTCAAAATATCCAAAAATTACTGAGTGAATTAGAACTGGGTGACAAAAAGCCATCCCAATTGCTGTGTGAGATGCGTAATCTCACACAGCAATTGGGGCGATAAAGTAACAATAAAGTAACAAATACTTTCCTAAAAACATTGAGGGCGATAAAGTAACAAATACTTTCCTAAAAACATTGTGGCTACAACGTTTACCCGTTAAGGCGATTTGCTGACAAATGTCTGCCTATTCTTTTAACATAAGCAAATTTAGCGGTCTATTATCACATAAAAAATGCAGTGAAGTACTGCAAAAGTCTTTTGATACATAGAATACATCCTTAAAATTCTACTGAATTAAAAAAATGGCATACTTTATCATATTATTAATAAATATTTGCCGAATATCATTTTTGTTTTTTTTGCGTTTTTTCGATTAGTATCAATATTCAAAAATAGAGGGCGCCACAACTCCGTTTGGGTAGATAGTCAATTTTCGTTTTGGAGGTAACATTTAATTCTTCTGCGTTAAAGTGGTGAATTTTTTACCTCAGGAAACGAAGTAACATTTACAGATTCACCATGACACAATTCATTCATCAAAACGTTATTTATACAGCACAAAACGTGCATATACATCGATTATATTTAAAAAGACTGCAAACCTAAAGGTTTCGGTTACGTCATTGCATCTAACTTGGCGAATTTTTTCTCGCCTGTGTGTCGTCTGCAGAGTGGAAGTGGTTTTGGATGGTAGATACCTCCCTGCTTCAAGGAATTTAGGAGGACAAAACGTTGAAAGCTTTCAATAGCCAATAAATCTAACAAAACGTTGAACGCTTTCAATAGCTCTCAATCTGTAGAGGCTGGAAACCATAAGGAGTCGGTGCATTCAACGAAAAATTTCTCAGGTGCAATGCTTCGCTATGCGCTAATTGTAATTCAAATTAGCTAATAATACTAATAAATTTTC
The DNA here is from genome assembly GCA_000611955.2 of Stegodyphus mimosarum. NCBI lineage: Eukaryota > Metazoa > Arthropoda > Arachnida > Araneae > Eresidae > Stegodyphus > Stegodyphus mimosarum. The sequence goes on from KK113457.1 coordinate 27,335, forward strand.
AGCTCGGGGTTATGCAAGAACGTGGAAAGCTGAATCAATATTTTTTCAGAAAGCGTTAGGGATATCTTTAAAACTACCTTAGTTACCAATTTTGAACCATTCTACGTAAATTCTTGAATGCTGCACTAATATATACTTGGGGTAATTTATAGCATTTAATCATAGAAAAAGAATGCCTTCAAATTATACTTACATTTTTTTTAATAATCTCATTATATATTAGATCAGCACTTCATTGAATGCTTTGAAATTAAGCATAACTAAAACGGATTTAAAATAGTCTTCAAATACTATTAGGGATAGTGTGTTATTTTATATAAGAATTCATTAAAGCAAATTTTGCCTCTTCAATAATTCTTGCAATATGACATTTGAATATTTCAATATTATTTCGTGCATCACATAGTATATTTCACCGCGGGAAGGATGGCATAATTGAAAATTAAGGAACATCTCGAGAGATAAATCGTGAAATTCCGCGAATATTTCGCAGCCGAGGATTGTCACTTATATTTTCTTTCAAAGAACCTGTCATATAACGACGCATTAAGTTATATTTATTTTGAAACAACTTTGCCAGTGTTAACGGAACTGTTACAGGTTATTCTTGATTTAAGATGATTGTATAATTTAATACATATTGATTTCAGATGGTAGTATAATTTAATACGTTATACGCCACATAGATTTTTTTATTTGGTATTTGTTATTATCACTGATTTGGTTATTTATTTAATTACGGCAAAGCACACAAGGGCTATCTGCGTAAATGGAGGGATGCGCTCTTTGAGGACTTTCTAAGTGAAACTGGTTTATACTATGCTAAGCATGGGGAAAATCACGAAATCACCCATGCAACCAGACCATTCGCTGCTATTCGAACCCCGGTCGAACTACCGGTGATCAGTTATAACAGATGGCCCACGGCACCTCGGTCGTCAGTGAGCTAATCTGCTATCATGTAAATTTGTATTCAAAAATGGATTGTTCAAGATGCCGCAAATATTAAAGGCATTTAAACATTGGAAACCATCTCGAAACTTCAATAGAAATCAGAAAAATTCGTGATTTTTTTTATTTATTACGTTGTAAAATTACGAAAAATCTTAAAATTTGCGAAAATTCGCTCAGTGATAAAGCGGGTCTTGCGAAAGAATTCAAAGAACGGGTAATAACTTTACTTTGCAGATATTTTGTCTGTTTTGTCAGCTCTTTGATTGTAAATCATCAAATGATAATTAATGGTAAAGCAGATGAAATGTCTTTACTTAGATAAACATTTAATTTCAATGATCATATCGACTTGTCGTTGTAAGTATTAGACGTAAATGCGTGTGAATAGTATTTTCACATATCATCAATTTTTCAAGATATTATAACGTTTTACGGTTTCATGGATTTGGAGTAATTGATGATGACGTGATGAAGGCTGAAAAACATATATAAAATATATGGTGGCATAATAACAAAAAGCTTACAGGAGCAATTTGTAATCTCAATAAAACCCTGGTATTTTTAATTGAAACTGTTTCTTGTTTTGTTTGTAGCTTTGCTTTGGACATTACTTTAGACTGGATTATTTTGGTTACGGCAAAGTATACGAAAGCTGTTTGCCTGAAGAAGGGAATGCCTTCCTGAGAGGCTCTCTAAATGGAAATGGTTCGTACCCACATTACGCATGGGGAAAATAGCGAAAACTCCCACGCAGGAACTTCTTTGAGGATTTGAACAATGGTCGATCTAGTAATTTTCAACTAGTTTACCGTTTGACAGGGAATGGGTCTAAAACATTGTTTAAATTATTATACAAATGCCAGGCCATTGACATCATTAGGCGACGAGCTCTCCAATAATTTTAACAAAACAATAAAAATTATTTAGTGCAGAATACTCGCCAAGATAAGCATCAGTGACGCCTTTGCTGGAGTCATATTCATCACGTATTCAGGGGAATTATTCAGTTAAAATCGAAATAAATAGGCAGTAAGACAATCATATCCGGTCAAAAGTCAAAAGTGGGCCACAGCGGCAGACCCGGAACACTGTAAGTACTACGAAGCAGACTCCAGGGACACCAGCAGCAATCTCCGGTTTCGATACGATAATGGAGCAAGTTCATACCTAGGATTCTATTTCAGAACACGTTTATGAAACTGCAAACCTCAGCAGTTACGTCGCCGCCTATGTTCCGTTAGTAGACTTCGGTGAGTTTGTTATGACTAAGTAAAGAGCTTAATTCAAAGTAATGAGATATGCAAAGAACAACTAATGTCGTCAGTATAATATTTTCTATGAAAGTTTAATCTATGCAATTCGTTACACAAAGTGTAATTAGTTCCTTGAAGCTACTTTCAATAACAAATTTTAATGTTAGGAAATATTATACACACACCTGTGAAAGCTAATGTCTTTTGAGAATAAATTAATGCTATTAATTTTTCTTTGTCTTTTTTTAGCTAGATTGTTTATAACACAAAATTCTTTTAATATTCACTGATGTATTCCGAAATTAAAAGTTGAAAATCAAAAGTTTAAAAAATAAATTCTGAATTTTTTATCAAGTAGCTAATTTGGCTCCCCTTCTATTTGTTCACCTGGAGGTAAGTGTCTCACTTGCCGACTCTCGTCCCGGCCCTGCGTAATGCCGTTGTGATTTATGGAATGCGTACTGTAAAAAAAAGAGAGAGAGATAAAATAGTTTGAAATAAATCATAAAATTCAGTTCAACAGCAATATCGCAAAATAATTTTAAATTGAGCATATCTTTAGAAATTTCGGTACACACTCTCACGCGTTGGAGATAAAAATGTTTTTCTGTACAACGTTGGTATTGCTGACTTTGAAATCTTTGAGTTTGTTAAAGAAAAATTCGTTAAAGTTTTAGAGAATATTGTTACGAATTACACATTTATTTGGCTATTTATTTAGAATTGCAATTAAAATTCCTTTTTATTTTCCCGTGCAACGCAGACGATTTTTGAAGAGAAAGCTACGTCCAAAAAATTAATAAATAAAATAAGCAGTAAATTGAAAAGTGAAACGACGCAAAATGCCAAAACGAAAGTAACAGTCCTTCGGGATTCAAATCCCTTTGGACTAATAAAATTCTCAGAGTAATTCTAAATGCATTCATATCGATTTTAAAATAGAAACCATCCACAGCTATACAATAAAAAGAAACAATGATTTCTTCAAAGATACTGCTAAGACAGACTATGATGAAATCCGCAACTAATCTATTACGCTTTCAAGAGACTTAGAATTATATTTTACTATAGCACTTGGTAGTTGTTTTCTGTCAGTAGGTGATACCCCTAGTTCTATGTGTCAATGTTTGGATATCGAGGTCGGCTGAATTCGTCTTATTACGCCGATATTTTAATTTTTATACATCCTCACATATTTTGCGATAGTTTTAAGAAGAAAAATTGACCAATCTTATAGCTATCGAAGAATTAGATACTTATATAGAAATATAATTTAACTTGAATGAATAAAGATGCTATCTACTTGAAGATTATTATTCTGTTCAAATTATACAAATGAAGCAATTTGTACAAATGAAGTAAAATATTAGAGATCCTCCAAACCCAAACAAGCTTTGGTTTAGTTTGGAGCATCTTTAATATTTTTCACATTTATGTGTGCTATACGCTGTCATATCTAGCAGGCAAAGAATAATGACAGAGGAAATAATATTTTATATATATATGAGAAATGTAGCTGCTGATGAGCAGACACATTGCTGCTCTTTGGCAATTTTGAAATTGTTTTTTTAATTAAGTTTTTTAAGACTATATTTTTTTAATGTCAATATAAGATAAGTGATTTCATCGAAGTAAGTTACAATCGTTGTCTCTATTTGAAAATGCATCCACTAATGCATACACTTGAGAAGTAATATGAATGAAGGTATTACTTAGATAATGTGCAAGTAATGAATTGAGCTTCTATTTGAATGTTCTTGATATTGAAAGATGCTAAGCAAAGGTGACAGTAGCATTTTCATCAGGAACGGAATGAATTAATGTGATAACGATATGGAAGTCCAATATGGGAAAGCAAGTGACTAGTTTGATTAGTGAAAGAAAGAAATCTTTATACACAGTTTTCTAAAGAAAGCTGGCTTATATTCCCATTATACATAGAGATAATACGAAAAGCCAATCCTTTCACTGGAATTCGAACTTCAGTCAAAGTACTAGTGTCCCATGATTTCAACTACTCGACCAATCGTCGGTTACTGATTTAAATTTATTAACAGTTTTGAAGATAAGACATCATTACTATACCCGGGTGAAGATATTCAGGAATAGAGATGCACTTTGAAACTGAGGATAAATCTTTCTAAATGAACTTTCTATTGAC
>KK113457.1:31717-49427 GCA_000611955.2 Stegodyphus mimosarum
GAATTGCACTGCATGGTAAACCAAAGGGATGCATTAGATGATGTTGCTCCGTTTGATAGATTCTGGTATAAAATTTTTAAATGGTTACTCCTAATAGTTGAACTATAAGCTTAAAGAGATTAATATGCCCATAATTTTAAGTTGAAAACACAAACTGTTTTGCCAATATGTTTAAGTTCTTTATAGTATCGAATAGATTGTGGTGAATGATAGAAAACGATTTATAAGTTGGTCGAGAATTCTTTGAGAAGTAATTATCTCTAATGAGGTCACTTTGAGTAAAAATTGGGCAATTAACATGGAAAAGCACATAACATAGAAATTAGCCCTGAGCAATTAACAAGGAAAGCATCAATATTGAGAACTCACATTGATGAATATTTTTCGAAATACAAACCTCTTGTGTTGAAGTTCGTGATCAGGTAACGGACGGAAAGATTCTCACAGATATTTTTTTTTTCTAAACACACGCGTTTCAGTTCTTTAATCTGTTCATTATCAAAATAAAGACTCTTTCAGCAGATAGTTTTAATTTTTGAAACCGAAATTTGTCTTCATGAGAGAAAATCACATGGAGACCAATTTGGAAAAAGGAGGAAATGAACGAGTAAATGAACTTTTGTTAGGGCCACAAGTTATTGTACACGTTTACTGGCTTTTTGAAAGTCCTGCACCATGCATTCGGAACAAGTTTTCGATTGAACACAGGATTAAAAATCATCTGCTTCTTTAAGTAAAGAGTTACTTTCAAAAGTTCTTCCTTTCGAAATGCCGTATCATTTTCAACCATCACTTTCGTTAGTATTAAAAAAGAATACATTCTTGTAATTTCATTGGCGCAGAATATTTTGTATGGTACTTCCGAACGATTATAAAAGAATGAGATATTTGTATAAGGAGATATCATACTATATTCTCTTTTGTTGCTAGTTTTCAGGTTAGGTTTTACAGATATAGAAAAGCACGCAAGGGCTATCTGCCTAGTAGGAGAGATGCCTTTGTGGAGGACTTTCTAAGGGAAGGTGGCTCGTATTCACCTAACAGAAGAGGAAAACCCTGAAAACCAACCTTGCAGTTAAACCATTCGCCTGGGATCGAACTCCCAGTATATCAGCGGTTTAATCTCTCGGGTACTCACGGGTCTGTTAGTTTTCATATTTTTTTTTCTGAGTACAGTATTTTTTAATTACTGTTAAATTAATATATTTTAAGGTGCATACCATGAAAAAATTTGAAAACTTGGGTCTCATAGTTCTACACGTTTTTTGCTATTACATGAAATGCTTATTTTAAAATTCATTTTATTTAACAGGATAAAATCTGCATAAATCATTGTCAATTAAAACATAATAAATTTTTGAAAACGTAAAAAAATAGCTCGCTATTTTTTCGAAGAATGAGCTTTTGGGGAAACATATATGTTTAAAGTTTCTTCAGTGACGGGAACAATCCTACGCTATGTAACGATTAAAATGCTTAACTATCATTTTTTGAGGTAATTCAATGAACATTATCATGAGGCGAGAATGCAATCAAATTGGGATGCCTTCATAATGATGCCGCAACAGGAGGTAACGTGCACAAACTGAAAATCAGTTTCTCTCTTGAAACTGACTATCGCATCCTTATGCAAGTTCGATTATCATTTCAGTTACTGATTCATTTATTAAACAAGGTATATAAATCTTCAGAATCTTTATGAAAAACGGGGACTTTGGATAAGTATCTGCACTTTTAGATAAATCGTTATAAAGTTGCCGCAATATGCATCAACTTATGTAAATAAAGGACAATGATTTGCAACACTGCTATTTATATTCTTTATGGTACATAATTTGATACATATTGCATATCAATAGATAATTGGTCAGTGAGTTCCTTATCATAGGTTTTATAGCACGTGGCTTAGCAACGTTTCCTGTTTTCAAAAGAATTGAGTTTTAATTTTCCTATTCAAGTAAAAATAGTAAGACCTACTTCCAAGCACTTATAAGAGCTGAAATGCAGAAATCAAAACTTAAATTTACAATATATTTAAATGTCTTACAATTTACAGACACACATTTTATTCAGATAATTTGCTTCCATTTTCTTTATATTTTTCTTATAAAGTTAATTAAGGCTTTTAATTATGTACGAAAATTTCATCTTCCTCTCTTTAATTCATGTGATGTCAGACTCAGTAGCGTAGGTAAAGGGGGCTGGTCCACCACGGACGACATAATTTGGAGGAGCCAATTTCACGTGAAATAACATATGGAAGTAAGTCCTGTGGATTGTTCAGGCAAATAAAGGAAAATACGATTCTGAATTACCATATGGAATTAATTTAAGAAGAAAAATAGATTTTTCTGTAGTATCCAAAGAAATCACCGCGAGATTTCAACAGCTACGCACTCTTATACCATTTTTATTCATTCAAAGCTTGAAAATTGCGAATATCAACTAAATTGTGATCTTGGTGCAACCAACGGGGGGGGGGTAGCGACAGTAAGCAATTATTTCTTTCCAAATACGAGCGATAATTGTCAGACGTAAATTTGTAATACGAGCTGCGTTTGTTTGCGCCCACTGCGGTGCGTAACTGGAATATGAGCCGAGCTCGTTGAGGACCATCAAAAGATTAATAAGGAAGAATTCCCTCAGATAGAGAGAAATGTTTCAAAGTTTTATTTCCATTATTATTGCTAAAGAAAATGAAACAGAAATGTAGAAGGTGGGTTCTGCGGACGTTTTGCTATTTGTTCTAAAATACAGCTCGTCAGATAATGTAATACTGCCGAGAATTTTTTTCACAATTGCTGTGTTTCTAGTTGTGATAAGAGGTTTTTAAATAAAAATCATTTTAGAACTACAAATGATTAATTTTGCATTTAAGAAATAGTTCTGTACTATCAGCGTAATACTCTGTTATAGGCGGCTTTGCAAACAAATATAATAATAATAATACAATTTTAAAATGATGGAATTAAAAATTTTTTCAGAAGTAGATTTTAAATTTATTTCCTTCATGTCATTTTTACATTCAGTCCTTTGCTTATACCAAAAGGAAAAACGAATTCAAAGACTGTCTAGGCGGACACCCTCGATGTCGGCCACGGGCGGCAAATGTTCTAGCTATGCCGATTATATCGCCTTCAATCACTGATTTTTCACTTAAATTGAAGAAATTTACAGAATGGAATATAGCCTTTCTAAGACAATCCTCAACATGTCCAAAAGATTTGGTTTTCTATGAATACGATTGTTTAAACACAATGATATTTAAAGCAATGTTTCATGTATATTTTCAGAAAGACTGGTCATTTTAAGAGGCGGTCGTCTGAAGCTATCACACAAAAAATTTGACTATAAAAGGTGTTGGGTAGAGGCGAGCGAACTTTTTTCTTATGCGCATGCGTATGAACTATTGTGGCGCAGTTGTCTCTTCTCTCCCGACGCATTCGTCTTGCGAGCGTGCGAACGTAATGATTTGGTATGCTGTGTGATGTTGAATATAATTTGCTGTGTGCTCTCTTTATTCTTTTTTCCTGTAATAAAGTGTATTGTCCTAAATTGATGGATTTTTTACTCTCAGTATGGACCTCTGAACAACAAATGGTAGCAGAGATCCGTGGTTATATCAAGAAAAACTCGATGAAAAATACCAAGTTGAAATCGAAACTGTCTCAGTGAAAGCCAGAAATGGAGAAGTGGAACGTTCCCGAATTAACTGGAGAGAACTATTTTATTTGGGCATTGAAAATGAAAGCTGCCTTATCATTGAAAAGACTTGACTCAGTAATTTCGAGTATAAAACCAGAAAACTTAGACGAGAAAGATGAAAGACTGTGGAATGAGAAAAACGCTGACGCCGTAGCATATATAAAACTTTCACTATCGGATCAACAGGCGCTTCAGTTCTCAACAGAAGAGAATGCAAAAATACTTTGGGAGAAAATAAAGTCAACATTTACGGGACAAGCCGAAGATCGAAAAATAGATGCCGGTAATGAGTTAAAAAATTTAGAAATGAAGTTGCATGAGTCGGCTAATGATTATATCGCAAGAGCGAGAGGAATAGCAACTAAGTGTCAATCGCTAGGACTAGAAGTATCTTCGCGGGAATTGGTGTTTTACACAGTCCGTGGACTTCGTGGAATATTCTCTCGAATTAGGGAAATTTTAAAAACCCAGCGTGAAAAAACAATTGATGAAGTACTCGAAATACTCCGCGAGGAAGAGTCTACACACAGTTCAGCGAACGGGAAACGACCTGATGGAACCAACGCTGAGGCGTTCGTATCAAGAAGAAATAAAAATCATAATCCAAGAATTTGTTACATTTGCCGACGTCCTGGTCACATCGCGAAAGACTGCTACTACAGAAACAAGAGTCCAAAAAGTGGGTTATCCAAAGGTAACAAAGAAAGAAAGAAATCGCAACCTACAAGTGTGAACGTTTCATCTCGTTCTGATGAAAGAGAAAGTGATTTCGCTCTTCAACTTACGCGTGAAAAAAATGATGAATGTGACAAAATTTGGTTGTTGGATAGTGGTGCAACTGGACACATGGCGAAGGACTCCTTTTGGTTTCAGAATATTATATCAGAGGTGAGGGAGATTTACCAGGCAGGTAAACATTCAAAAATATTTTCAGAGGGTATTGGTACTGTTAAAGCAAAAACTATAAGTACAAAATATTCTAGTTCTGTTAATTTAACTATTAGTAATGTTAGTTATGTTCCTGATTTAAGAAATAACTTATTGTCACTCACTGCATTAATGGATAAAGGATGTAAAATTGAATCAAGGAATAACTCTGTATTAGTTTTTAGTAGGTGTAATCAGTTACTTTTTAAAGCATTTAAGAATAATGGTAGGCTTGAAGTTAATTTAGAACCATATTATAATTCTGAATGTTGCATTGCTAATGATTGTACTGGTAATAATTACGAACTTTGGCATAGTAGATTGTGCCATTTAAATCCAAAGTATATGCTTAAGATGAAGGAATACATTGATATTAATGATGTAAGTGATTTTAAGTGTGAAACTTGTGACATAAGTAAAATAACTAGAAAAAGTCATCCAAATATTGACATTAATCAGAGTTCAGAAATTTTAGAACTAATTCATTCGGATCTGTGTGGTCCTGTTCAAACTGAATCAATTGGTGGGTCTAAATATTTTATGATCTTAGTGGATGATTTTTCTGGAATGTATTTTACTTATTTTCTTAAAAGTAAAAATGAAGTATTTGATGCATTTTCTAAATTTAAAGCTAAGTATGAAAATTTAACTGGTAAAAGAATTAAACGTTTGAGAACAGACAATGGTTTAGAATTTGTAAATGAACAATTAGATAATTATCTTGCTAATTCTGGTATTTTTCACAAAAAAACAATTCCATATAACAGTGAAAGTAATGGGAAAGCTGAACGGGCAAACAGAGTTCTTTTGGAAAGAGCTAGGACATTACTATATGAGAGTGAGCTTCCGGTAAAATTCTGGGCAGAAGCAATTAATTTTAGTACTCAAGTATCAAATTTAACACCTCGGAAAGGGAAAGAAAAATTCCTATAGAAATGTGGACTGGTAAAAAACCCAAATTAAACTATCTTAAAAAATTTGGATGTGTGGCATACTTTCACATTCCGAAAATAATGCTAAACAAATTTGATGCACCCGGAAAAAGAGGGATAATGTTAGGATATGCTAGAAAAAGAGAAGGATATCGTATTTATGATATAGCAAGTAATAAAATAATTGAAGAACGATCGGTTAAATTTAACGAATCTTTAAAAGGTAGTAATTATATGGGGAAAAATAAAACCATAGAAACTTGGGATATTGAAAAATTAAAAGGAATATCGTGGAAGGAAAACGAAGTAGATCAGAAATAGTTTGAAAACGGTTAAAAATTTGAAGATAATGCATGATTTGCAGCACTGCTATTTATATTCTTTATGGTACATAAGTTAATGTATATTGTATATTAATAGATAACTGCTCAGGGAGTTCCTTATCATAGGTATTATAGCACGTGGCTTAGCAACGTTTCCTATTCTCAAAAGAATTGAGTTTTAATTTTCCTATTCAAGTAAAAATAGTAAGACATACTTCCAAGCGCTTATAAGAGCTGAAATGCAGAAATCAAACCTTACATTTACAATGTATTCACATATCTTACAATCAGACCCACATTTTTATTCAAATAATTTGCTTCCATTTTCTTTATATTTTTCTTATAAAGTTAATTAAGGCTTTTAATTATATACGAAAATTTTATCTTCCTTTCTTTAATTCATGTGATGTCAGACTCAATAGCGTAGCTAAAGGGGCCGACATAATTTGGAGGCGTCAATTTCATGTGAAATAATATATGGAAGTAAGTCCTGTGGATCGTTTAGGCAAATAAAGAACAATACGATTCTGAATTACCGTATGGAATTCATTTACGAAGAAAAATTGATTTATCTGTAGATCAGTATCCAAAGAAATCACCGCGAGATTTCAACAGCTACGCACTCTTATACCATTTTTATTCATTCAAAGCTTGAAAATTGCGAATATCAACTAAATTGTGATCTTGGTGCAACCAACGGGGGGGGGGTAGCGACAGTAAGCAATTATTTCTTTCCAAATACGAGCGATAATTGTCAGACGTAAATTTGTAATACGAGCTGCGTTTGTTTGCGCCCACTGCGGTGCGTAACTGGAATATGAGCCGAGCTCGTTGAGGACCATCAAAAGATTAATAAGGAAGAATTCCCTCAGATAGAGAGAAATGTTTCAAAGTTTTATTTCCATTATTATTGCTAAAGAAAATGAAACAGAAATGTAGAAGGTGGGTTCTGCGGACGTTTTGCTATTTGTTCTAAAATACAGCTCGTCAGATAATGTAATACTGCCGAGAATTTTTTTCACAATTGCTGTGTTTCTAGTTGTGATAAGAGGTTTTTAAATAAAAATCATTTTAGAACTACAAATGATTAATTTTGCATTTAAGAAATAGTTCTGTACTATCAGCGTAATACTCTGTTATAGGCGGCTTTGCAAACAAATATAATAATAATAATACAATTTTAAAATGATGGAATTAAAAATTTTTTCAGAAGTAGATTTTAAATTTATTTCCTTCATGTCATTTTTACATTCAGTCCTTTGCTTATACCAAAAGGAAAAACGAATTCAAAGACTGTCTAGGCGGACACCCTCGATGTCGGCCACGGGCGGCAAATGTTCTAGCTATGCCGATTATATCGCCTTCAATCACTGATTTTTCACTTAAATTGAAGAAATTTACAGAATGGAATATAGCCTTTCTAAGACAATCCTCAACATGTCCAAAAGATTTGGTTTTCTATGAATACGATTGTTTAAACACAATGATATTTAAAGCAATGTTTCATGTATATTTTCAGAAAGACTGGTCATTTTAAGAGGCGGTCGTCTGAAGCTATCACACAAAAAATTTGACTATAAAAGGTGTTGGGTAGAGGCGAGCGAACTTTTTTCTTATGCGCATGCGTATGAACTATTGTGGCGCAGTTGTCTCTTCTCTCCCGACGCATTCGTCTTGCGAGCGTGCGAACGTAATGATTTGGTATGCTGTGTGATGTTGAATATAATTTGCTGTGTGCTCTCTTTATTCTTTTTTCCTGTAATAAAGTGTCTTGTCCTAAATTGATGGATTTTTTACTCTCAATATGGACCTCTGAACAACAAAAGGGTTGAGCTGTATTTTTATTTTACCGCTCCTACTACTTTTAATGTGATAAAAGTTTATGTCCGATGCTGAATAGGCAAATCAAAATTCCTAAATAAGACGAGAATAAAATTATTACCAGTGCAGCACTAGGACCATAAAAACAAACAAAAAAAAAGATAGCTTTGATTACTAATAACTGTTATCCTAGCGTTTATCGAAAAGCGAATCAGCGTTTTTAAATCTTTCAAACGAAATTTACTATAAATCTATAGAAGGCAATAAACGAATAGAAAGTATTAATTCATTACAGCGCCTAACATAGCACAAGTGAGTGGCACTATTTTCTAAGACGATCACTGAATGTATATCCTTTCTGCTTTGAAAAAGGCCTATAGACCCCCTAGGAAGCCCTTTCTGTTCTCCAGTATTCCAGATGGTGTTTATTGCTTAAGGCGTTGTGTTATTTAAATCCTAATGCGGTGTTGTTATGGTTAACAGGGTCATTAGTGTCAACTCTCTTTGCAAAAATTCCATTTTCTCCTCAGCGAAAATCCTGCTAAAGATAGCAACCCGTAAGTCTAACGTCAGAAATTGAGTGCAGCGGTCAGTGCTATCTGTTGCCAAAAGCCTGCTTTCATATTTCTCAAAATTTACTCTTAATATGCGTAGCATTATATCTGCTAGTGGTGAAGAGTTGTGAAAAGTGGCTACAATGGCCGATAAGATTTGGGAATTAAACCCTGTTACTCCCCAAATAGCTGCTGCTTCATCCATAACGGTAAACACGGAAGTGATTGAAAGTTTACAAAAACAGGTTAGTGAACTTAGCTTGCAAGTTTCTGCACACAGTAGTCCCTATTGTCGCAACCGATCCAAATCAAGAGATAGGAGTTACAGTGGTTATAGATCTAGTGATATTTCTCACTATCATAAAAAATTCGGTAATAAGTCATTTAAGTGTAAACAACCGTGCAACTACTCATCAAAATCACAGATAAATAGCCCGGGAAAACAGCTTCCCGTCTCTCATTGACGACCGAGGGATAAGGGGTGCAGCTGAGTCGTCTTTTTATCAGCGACAAAGAATCGCTACGCAATTTTTAATAGATACCCGGGCAGAAATTTCCGTTTTTTCTTCCTTACCTTCAGATAAAAAAATCTCAAAATTAGAACTCTTTGCTGCAAATGGCACGAAAATCAAAACATATGGCCAAAAATTGCTCAAGCTTAATCTTGGACTCCGACGATCGTTCACATGGCCTTTTGGAATTGCGGAGGTAAACAAACCGATAATAAGCAAGGATTTTCTTGCAAATTTTAACCATTTGGCAGATTCCGAAAATCGCAAGTTGATTCATGGTACTACATTGTTAACAACCAATGGAACTCCTTGCTTTCAAAATAATAATAATATTCCGATTTTAAATGATCAATATAAACGTATCATTAACGATTTTCTGGATTTGTTAATACTGAATGTAGTTAATAATACAGTTAAAAATCACAACATCGAACATGATATCGAAACCAGAGGTCCACCAGTTTTCGCTAAAGCTAGGAGACTATCAGCTGAGAAACTCAAAGCGGCTAAAAAGGAATTTGAATTTGTGCTCCAAATGGGTTTATGCAGGCCATCCAAAAGTAACTGGTCGAGCCCACTACATCTCGCTAAGAAGAAATCAGGTGATTGGAGACTTGCGGAGATTATGGAGCGTTAAACAACGCCACGATTCCTGATAGATTTTCTCTCCCATTTTTAACAGATTGCAGTTGCAATTTAGCTGGAAAAAGAGTTTTCTTATTCACAGACCTCATTAGAGCGTATCAACGAATTCCGGTTCGTGAAGAAGATATACCGAAAACGACCATTCTCACTCCCTTTGGTTTATTTGAGTTCCCGTTTATGACATTCGACCTACGAAATGCGACCCAAACGTTCCAATGTTTCATGAACAGTGAGTTGCATGGACTAGAATTCGTGTTTTGCTCTTTGGATGACATTTTAATAACCTCTCCTGATGAAGAATCTCATCGACAACATATATGAGCAGTCCAAGAGAGACTAAATAAATATGGCCCGTGTATTAATGCGGCAAAGTGTAAATTCGGTCAAACGAAACTTGCATTTCTGGGATACGAAGTGTCAGCTGAAGGACTTAAACCTCTTTCAACGGAAGTTGATGCCATCAAAAATTTCCCAGAACCAAAGTCATTCACAAGTTTGAGACGAGCTTTAGGTATGGTAAATTTTTACCACAGATTCATACCAAATTGTGCGAAACTGCAACAACCTTTAACAACATTTCTCAGTGGTATCAAAAAGAACTGCAGAAAAGAAATAACCTGGACGGTACAAGCAAGAAACGCCTTCCAGATTTTAAAACATGCACCTATTCATGCCACAAACTTAACTCACCCATCCGAAAAGGCTGAAATATCGCTAACAACTGATATTTCCAATACTGCCATTGGAGCCGTTTTACATCAGATTGTGAACAATGAAAAACAACCCTTAAATTTCTTTTCCCTAAATTTGACACCGGCACAACAAAAATATAGTTCCTATGACAGAGAATTCTTAGCCATCTATACAGCAGTGAAACATTTCAAATACATTTTACTAGGCCGACCTTTTGCAATATACACGCATCACAAACCACTAACATTTGCCTTCCAACAAAATTTGGAAAAAGCTTCACCACGGCAAGCTAGACAACTGTCATATATTGGCCAGTTCTCAACCGATACCGATTCATACAAGGTAATGAAAATACCGTCGCTGACGCTCTCTCTCGCATAGACACCATTTCTGTATCATCTGCAATAGACTTACAAACAATAGTAGGCTGTCAAGAAAATGAAGATTTGGAGACACTGAAATACAAGCCAAACTTAAAAATCCTACAGATCCCTATGTCAGACAGCGACAAGAAAATTTACTGTGATACTTCTACAAATTATGATCGACCATACATCCCTGCAAAGTTTCGGAAGAAAATATTTTCGTCAATCCATAATTCATCTCATTCTGGAATAAAATCCACGATAAAATTAATAACACGACGTTTCATATGGCCCAATATGAATAAAGACTGCCAACTATGGACTAGAGCATGTTTATCTTGCCAAAGATCTAAAGTTAACAGACATACACAGTCATTTTTAAGAGAATTCAAAGTACCCCCACACAGATTCCAGCATTTAAACATAGAACTGGTTGGTCCGCTACCTCCTTGTAAAGGATTCAGATATTCTTCTAACCATCATCGATGATTATACACGATGGGTCAAAGCTATACCGTTAAAAGATCAATCAGCAGCATCTATTGCTAAAGCTTTGATTTATACTTGGTTTTAACGCTTTGGAATTCCGAATCGCATAACATCTGACCAAGGTCGGTAATTTGATAGCCAACTTTTTCAAGCTTTAGGAAAATATCTTGGTTTTCATACTAACACTACAACTGCGTACCATCCACAGGCAAATGGCCTGATCGAAAGACAACACTGAACTTTAAAAGCAACCCTCAAATGTCATCTATTCGAATCAAAATCATGGCTGGAGGCATTGCCTTTCGCTCTTTTAGGCATAAGATCTGCCGTAAAGGAAGACTTAATTTGCTCACCCGCTGAACTTGTATACGGAACCGCTTTAGCATTACCAGGAGAATTCTTTTCAACAGTACCTCATATGAAACAGCCTGAATTTTTTCAAAACCTTCTGAAAATAATAACAGGTATGAAGCTAAGTCCTACCACCACCCATAGAAATAGAACAGTCTTTGTTTCTAAACATCTTTCCAACTGTTCTCACGTATTACTATACAACAACATTAATAATTCTTCACTACAGCCTGTCTATCTTGGACCTTATCCTGTAAGAGCAAGAAAGGAGAAGTACTTCGATATTGAAATCCACGAAAAAGTTAAAAGAGTTTCAATAGACAGACTAAAGCCGTGTTTTCTAGTGAAAGATTCTGATATTCCTTTCCAAGACTCCCATTCTAAGAAAGCAGAACTTAGGGAAACACCTGCCCTCAAGAAGACTGAAGAAAATTCAGAAATTCAGCATGAAACCAAGACTACTAGAACTGGCAGACACGTAAAGTTCCCCAGTCACTTTAAAGACTATCTTCCATAATCGCTGTCACTAGGCAGGGGGTGTGTAGCGTCGCTTTAGTTCCGTCAAGTTTCTAATTAAGTTAAAGAGGAATGGCAACACCTTCTTGTCTCCTAGAAAAACAAAGGTCGGTATTCTATCGTGCGATTTAATGTGTATGTAAAATGTAAATAAATGTCATGAATAAGTACATATAATGTTAAAATAAATAAAAGGTGAAAATGCGGTTTAGGGCACTGCTTGGCGATTTTTTGAAAATCGCCAATTCGGCGCGTTTCTGCGAAACGTCTTTGCAATTCATTGCAACCTTCCCGACACGCTCCGCGAAAACCTATTGTAAACAAAACATACAATTCTAAACCATAAATTAGTATGGAAACTATTGCCACAAAAATATAATAAAATAATATGCAAAACGAACATTACGATCATTAAAATATTCGTCAGTTACCTTTAAATTAATTATTTACATTTTATGTTGTAATACTTACACATTTTATGCGTTACATAACCTTCCCAACACGCTCCGCGAAAACGTAACCAAAATGGCATCCCAGAAAGAAGGAATTTTTTTTAAAAGGGCATTAAAATTACAAACGATACCATGTACACACCGTTCCGTTTTAACTTAAAAAAAAATCTGAGAATTGCACAATGTAGGCAATGCACACAAATAAACAAAATAAGCTAGAATAACTAAATAAATTACAAGAAAATGCCATGTGCACAGCGTTCCTTTTACACTTAAAAAAAACTTCAGCGAATTGCACAATATACGCAACGTACACAAATGAACAAAATAAGCTAAATTAACGAAAATAAATTACAAGAAAATGCCATGTGCACAGCGTTCCGTTTTAACTTAAAAAAAACATCAGCGAATTGCACAATGTAGGCAATGTGCACAAATCAACAAAATAAAATAAATTGCAAACGATACCAGCGTTCTGTTCTTCAGCTGATACAAATTATTTCAATAAAAGGCAACAAAATATAAAAATTAAGCAACTTGCACTTCCAATAAAGTAATAAATGTACATGTACATTCACTCACCTCTCTCAGCATCACAGCTAAATCCATAGCGGCTTGGTATTTCGCGAAATATACGGAACGAAAATAGCCAACACTCAACACACAAAATACAACGACAACTGAAATAACTACTTAAATTAACACGTCAGAATTTCGAATAAACCGCTACGTCATCTCACATTACCAATAAAACCGTTCTCTATAAAATAGGAAACAGGCATGCGCGAAAACTACATGTTTCCGTAGCTTCAAAATACCCAGTCAGCCATCTTCGCGGATATACGCAGTTACCCATGTTGGCCCGTTTATTGCTCATTCAAAAACAATCGCCGCCAAGCAGTGCCTTAAACCGCATTTGGGCCAAATAAAATATTGATTCTATTGGAGTCAGAGAAGTGTTATTTTCCTACATATGTGTACGAGACACTTCAAGCCTTTCACCGGGATTCAAGCCTCGGACTAACTACCAATGTTCAGCGACTTTACCGCTTAACCGCTTGTGGATCTAAATACGTAATTCAAAAATCCTACATTAAAAATGATCAGGTCTGGGTCTACCCGTAGCCTGCGTTTCGACTTTGTTCGTTTACTTGTTCAGTCGATCCTCCAGTAAAAAAACGTAAAAAGGAAATCAAAATAAAGCAGGCAATCCCACTAAGCAATAAAGTATTGGGCATCTCGCATGTTAAATATTTCTTCTTTTTCTTCTCATATGTGAATTAGAGTTTCAGAAAGAAGTGCTTCCTTTTACTATTTTCAAAATTTAAACTAAAATACATAGTGGCCAAAGCATGAAAAATAACTTTAAGGAAAAATTCGTGTTTACACAACCGTTGAGTTGCTCGCGATATTGCGGTCCGAAAGCTTAGCGGATGCAAAACAAGACATCTGTCTGTCTTTTGTCCGTCTAATATTTTTTAAGTGTAACTTTTTAAGATATTTATCGCTTGAGAATTTAATAATTGATATATATGTATGCATTTCCACTAAAACAGTTAACGCAAGACGTGCAGTTTCTTGTACATTATTTTCGAAAAGCTTTTGAAGTGACAGCCGTATAAAAGTAAGTTTTGTTTACTTATTACTAGCCTGTAATTCTGTAATAAGTATTAGTGCATATTTTTATATTTTTCATGCATCCAAAAATCTGTATATTGGAGATTTTTCATGGTCCTAAATGTCTGGAAGCTAGGGAAATTTGAAATAAATTTAATTAGTTTTTTTAGCTACAGAAAAGATATATCGACGCGTAAGACGAAGTGATGCGTTATCTTAAAAAAGTGAAATAAAATAAAATAAAACTTATATTTTAAATATTTCGAATTTAAATAGCTTCGAACAGTAGCACAATGTTTTTTCTTAATGACCTTTGTGTTCACACGTAAATCTGTATTTAATTACAAGAATATACTTTTCTCCCAGATGTATTTAAAGTCTATTATATACATATGCACGTATACATATAATTTTTTATAAGAAGTTTAGTGTGGTCAGTATGAAATCTTTCATTTTTGCTTAAATGACGAAGAAAGCTGAAGTATAATACTTCATGCATACATATAGTTTCATTCGTATTCTAAAAAGTAAAATAGAATAGAAGTGTCTTGATTTGCACATCAGATTGTGTATAAATATAGTAATAATTATTTAAAGCACTGAAGCTCTACTCATATCTTTGTAAATGTATTTGTTTGTGCTAAGAGCTTTGGTTAAATCTACTTAACTTCAATTTTCGTACTGGTTCTTATGAATTACAGTAAAAAGTCTTTACTTTGGAAAAGTAAATGATTTGTTTTAACCTGTTATTTTTCAAAAGTTTTCTAAGTTTGTAGAAATAGTAGTATTCATGTTACAGTAGTTACAGTATACATATTGGGTTCATATTAATTCATATTCATATTACAGTATACATATTGGGTTAGTGTGTAATTTCACAAAAAAATGTTCCTTCATCAGCAGTTTTTATACTCTTATCACCCTCTCTGACAAATATTTTGCTCTGTAAGAAAATGATGTGAATGTTTTACTTTTGTCTGTGTTTTACATCATTAAATTACATATTTGTTAGTACAGAAATAATACTGCATTAATTATTTTTAAAAATTCCACATGAAATTTTTATTTAATTTAATTATGCCTAAGAGACACCATATGGTGTTGTTTCCACTCGGAATAATGTTTTAATTGTTAAATGTGATAAAATAAGTTAAATGCCTTTAAGTAGAGTTCTTTGTAAATTTGCTCATCTAAGATAAAATTTTTATCTTTGCAGTCATTATAATGAGAATGTTGTTCTGGGACTAATAACAACTATTTTTTTTTTAATCTTTGTTATTAAGAGATCACATCTCTTTCTGCATTGGCACTAACAACCCGTACATGTGGAACTGTTGTCTTTGCTTGTTTGAAATTATATCTGAGATGCTATTTAATCAAAATCTAACTAATGGCTTGAAATATTACAGCAGTAAACAAAATTCACGATGTTTTTTTGTCATAAAATTTTTAGTTTTCATACCATAAGAAATCTTGCTGCTCAGCAGAATGTGCTGAAGAGGTTTGTTGAGCTTGTCCCTTTCAATTTAAGGTCAAAACATAACTTTTTTTTAACATGCTGAGAAACTTTTATTCTTAAGCTTCTCATTTAAATACTTCATTGTTCCTCTAATCTCTTAATTACAGTATTTGGATTTTCATAGCAGTAAGCTGCAGCTTAACACTGACATCAACAAATGGTAAATTTTTCATGAATCTGTGAAGTACATTATCAATCATGCTCTAAAATAAATATGTATAAGGAAACTATCTTAACATTCCCGTTTCTTCCAGTGAAGTGGTTTGAGTTGACTATTGAAACATGAACGTTTTAGAAAAATGCAATGCTGTTGGTATTATTATACACTTAGAAGTATAATAAGTACTAATATATACTCTGTTTGAAGGAATTTCTTTTTAGGAGAATTGCAAGTACTGGAAAATTCTGTTTCATCTTTTGTAGAGTTTCTTGTTGTTATTATGACTTAACTCACTAATCTGACAGTAACATCAGAACAAGCCCACGAAATTCATAGTGGCAAGGAGTGTAAGATTGAGCCTGTTCTCGGTAAGAGCCTTGAGCACCTTAAAGATGACAGTACGACTTTGCTCAGTTCCGCCCCCAATTTTGATGGAGAGCACTCCGGGGACAGGTTCCAGGGTCTCCCACCCATCTTTCCTACCACTAAGCTCTTAGGAGAACTTTCGGCTCACCATATATTTAGAGTGCCCCCATGCCGTACAGACACGATATATTTACAAACATCCATGCCTTCTCTAGGATTTGAACTCTGGCCTTTTGGTATGCCATCATCACCAACATCATCGCCTATAGTCAGCATCGCCTACCATTATCCCGGTTGGGTAGCAGAGTTTCTTGAAGCTGGTTAACTGAGTTGTGATGTTACTCTCATCTAATACTAGCATAATTTTTGTAAGCTGAATGACTTTTTATTCCATTATTGTTTAAAGCATTTAAAATTGGCTGTATCATGACCAAGTTTACATGCATGTAACCTTATAGATCGCAGACTAGAATGACGACAACCCGCTACATGAAGGAAGTCCATTTATAACTTGTGTTCCAAAAGTAGGCTATGTTTCTTAGACAGGCTGCATTTTTTTAATGATAGTTTATTTTTTCAAAAACTCTAGGATTCTAAATCCAGAAAAGTTTGTTTCATCTTATGCGTGATTTGTGATATGGTGAATTTTTCATTTGCTGTGCTATTACATGGGGCATTTGTTATGCAAGATGTTTATTTTGTGAGGTATCACTGTCTAAAAACTGAAACAGCTAATACATTATAAGAAACAATATTTGAAAGAACTGAAATTAATAATTTCAGGCTTATGGCATATATTTTTTGTTGCAATTTTAATACAGTTGTATACGCGCATCTGCTGATATGAATGGTTATATGTTTTTGCTATTTGTTGGCTAAGAAAAACGCTGCATAGGCATGTCAAGTGACAGTGTGTTGTACAGACCAAACTATCTAAATGATAGGATCAAAATTGTCACCATAGAACTTTATGTGTGTTCTCAGTTTGCAGAAACCCCTCAGATTCCCATATGTGTTTCTTTGCTGATCTGCAGCTTGTTGGCCATAAATGTGTTAGTAGGGCATCATAGCTATCAGTGTTTGGAGAAAATTTGATTTGTCATTGGCATAAAATTTTTTTCCCATCATGACTTATGCATTAAAAATACCTCTCCTCTTTTTTTAGCATTCTTCCTCTTCACATTAGAGTCATGTTATTGCAGTTTTCATGCTCAACAGTCCAAAACTGTTCCCCCCTTTTTTTTACTATGGAATTTGAAAGAAAACTACATTTTTTTATGAATTCTATGTGAAAGATCATTCATATGTCAAAAATGAAGTACAGTTAAGTACCTGAAATCCGCATTGCCTCTCAAAATATAAACAATGAATTTATAGGTTCCAGAAACTGCAGAATGGAGAATGAAATACTGAAGAAGAAATATTTATCCAATAATGACGTTATAATTACCGAATAATAATGATTCTGTGTTAGTGGCAGAAAAAAAATCTTACGCCAGAAGAGGTTTTTAGTATGGATGATGTGTTCAGATGAGCCAACACTGGCATATCAGATAACGGATGATGAAATCTTTGGCTGTGTTTTGAACTCGGCACAGCAAGAAAACGATTCCAACACCACACAGGTAATGAATGTGAAAGGAGTGAGAAAATATCTTTTAATGAGGGTTTAGAACATGGTGAAAAATACCTAAAATATTTAGAACAACAGAGCTGTGTCACAGAGCAAGAGATTGTGACCCTGCAGAATTTACCAAAAAAAA